>JBAIZL010000141.1:720000-777500 GCA_036971475.1 Prosapia bicincta
AAAGCTACAATGGGATAGGAACTATAAAACCTATGGCCTGAAAGGGTTACTATAGATGTCAATACTCTAAGCATTGAGTTGTTAAAGCTACAATGGGGTAGTAACTATAAAACCTATGGCCTGAAAGGGTTACTATCGATGTCAATACTCTAAGCATTAAGTTGTTAAAGCTACAATGGGATAGTAACTATAAAACCTATGGCCTGAAAGGATTACTATCGTTGTCAATACTCTAAGCATTGAGTTGTTAAAGCTACAATGGGATAGGAACTATAAAACCTATGGCCTGAAAGGGTTACTATCGATGTCAATACTCTAAGCATTGAGTTATTAAAGCTACAATGGGATAGGAACTATAAAACCTATGGCCTGAAAGGATTACTATCGTTGTCAATACTCTAAGCATTGAGTTGTTAAAGCTACAATGGGATAGTAAGTATAAAACCTATGGCCTGAAAGGGTTACTATCGATGTCAATACTCTAAGCATTGAGTTGTTAAAGCTACAATGGGGTAGTAACTATAAAACCTATGGCCTGAAAGGATTACTATCGATGTCAATACTCTAAGCATTGAGTTGTTAAAGCTACAATGGGATAGGAACTATAAAACCTATGGCCTGAAAGGGTTACTATCGATGTCAATACTCTAAGCATTGAGTTGTTAAAGCTACAATGGGATAGGAACTATAAAACCTATGGCCTGAAAGGATTACTATCGATGTCAATACTCTAAGCATTACGTTGTTAAAGCTACAATGGGATAGTAAGTATAAAACCTATGGCCTGAAAGGGTTACTATCGATGTCAATACTCTAAGCATTGAGTTGTTAAAGCTACAATGGGGTAGTAACTATAAAACCTATGGCCTGAAAGGATTACTATCGTTGTCAATACTCTAAGCATTGAGTTGTTAAAGCTACAATGGGATAGGAACTATAAAACCTATGGCCTGAAAGGATTACTATCGTTGTCAATACTCTAAGCATTGAGTTGTTAAAGCTACAATGGGATAGTAACTATAAAACCTATGGCCTGAAAGGGTTACTATCGATGTCAATACTCTAAGCATTGAGTTGTTAAAGCTACAATGGGATAGTAACTATAAAACCTATGGCCTGAAAGGGTTACTATCGATGTCAATACTCTAAGCATTGAGTTGTTAAAGCTACAATGGGATAGGAACTATAAAACCTGTGGCCTGACTGGGTTACTATCGATGTCAATACTCTAAGCATTGAGTTGTTAAAGCTACAATGGGGTAGTAACTATAAAACCTATGGCCTGAAAGGATTACTATCGATGTCAATACTCTAAGCATTGAGTTGTTAAAGCTACAATGGGATAGGAACTATAAAACCTATGGCCTGAAAGGGTTACTATCGATGTCAATACTCTAAGCATTGAGTTGTTAAAGCTACAATGGGATAGGAACTATAAAACCTATGGCCTGAAAGGATTACTATCGTTGTCAATACTCTAAGCATTGAGTTGTTAAAGCTACAATGGGATAGTAAGTATAAAACCTATGGCCTGAAAGGGTTACTATCGATGTCAATACTCTAAGCATTGAGTTGTTAAAGCTACAATGGGATAGGAACTATAAAACCTATGGCCTGAAAGGATTACTAACGATGTCAATACTCTAAGCATTGAGTTGTTAAAGCTACAATGGGATAGGAACTATAAAACCTATGGCCTAAAAGGGTTACTATCGATGTCAATACTCTAAGCATTGAGTTGTTAAAGCTACAATGGGATAGTAATTATAAAACCTATGGCCTGAAAGGGTTACTATCGATGTCAATACTCTAAGCATTGAGTTGTTAAAGCTACAATGGGATAGTAACTATAAAACCTATGGCCTGAAAGGATTACTATCGTTGTCAATACTCTAAGCATTGAGTTGTAAAAGCTACAATGGGGTAGTAACTATAAAACCTATGGCCTGAAAGGATTACTATCGATGTCAATACTCTAAGCATTGAGTTGTTAAAGCTACAATGGGATAGGAACTATAAAACCTATGGCCTGAAAGGATTACTATCGATGTCAATACTCTAAGCATTGAGTTGTTAAAGCTACAATGGGATAGTAACTCTAAAACCTATGGCCTGAAAGGATTACTATCGATGTCAATACTCTAAGCATTGAGTTGTTAAAGCTACAATGGGATAGGAACTATAAAACCTATGGCCTGAAAGGGTTACTATCGATGTCAATACTCTAAGCATTGAGTTGTTAAAGCTACAATGGGATAGGAACTATAAAACCTATGGCCTGAAAGGATTACTATCGATGTCAATACTCTAAGCATTGAGTTGTTAAAGCTACAATGGGATAGGAACTATAAAACCTATGGCCTGAAAGGATTACTATCGATGTCAATACTCTAAGCATTGAGTTGTTAAAGCTACAATGGGATAGGAACTATAAAACCTATGGCCTGAAAGGATTACTATCGATGTCAATACTCTAAGCATTGAGTTGTTAAAGCTACAATGGGATAGGAACTATAAAACCTATGGCCTGAAAGGGTTACTATCGATGTCAATACTCTAAGCATTGAGTTGTTAAAGCTACAATGGGATAGTAACTATAAAACCTATGGCCTGAAAGGGTTACTATCGATGTCAATACTCTAAGCATTGAGTTGTTAAAGCTACAATGGGATAGTAAGTATAAAACCTATGGCCTAAAAGGGTTACTATCGAAGTCAATACTCTAAGCATTGAGTTGTTAAAGCCACAATGGGATAGGAACTATAAAACCTATGGCCTGAAAGGGTTACTATCGACGTCAATACTCTAAGCATTGAGTTGTTAAAGCTACAATGGGATAGTAAATATAAAACCTATGGCCTGAAAGGGTTACTATCGATGTCAATACTCTAAGCATTGAGTTGTTAAAGCTACAATGGGATAGGAACTATAAAACCTATGGCCTGAAAGGATTACTATCGATGTCAATACTCTAAGCATTGAGTTGTTAAAGCTACAATGGGATAGGAACTATAAAACCTATGGCCTGAAAGGATTACTATCGATGTCAATACTCTAAGCATTGAGTTGTTAAAGCTACAATGGGATAGGAACTATAAAACCTATGGCCTGAAAGGATTACTATCGATGTCAATACTCTAAGCTTTGAGTTGTTAAAGCTACAATGGGATAGGAACTATAAAACCTATGGCCTGAAAGGATTACTATCGATGTCAATACTCTAAGCATTGAGTTGTTAAAGCTACAATGGGATAGGAACTATAAAACCTATGGCCTGAAAGGGTTACTATCGATGTCAATACTCTAAGCATTGAGTTGTTAAAGCTACAATGGGATAGTAACTATAAAACCTATGGCCTGAAAGGGTTACTATCGATGTCAATACTCTAAGCATTGAGTTGTTAAAACTACAATGGGATAGGAACTATAAAACCTATGGCCTGAAAGGGTTACTATCGATGTCAATACTCTAAGCATTGAGTTGTTAAAGCTACAATGGGATAGTAACTATAAAACCTATGGCCTGAAAGGATTACTATCGTTGTCAATACTCTAAGCATTGAGTTGTTAAAGCTACAATGGGATAGTAACTATAAAACCTATGGCCTGAAAGGGTTACTATCGATGTCAATACTCTAAGCATTGAGTTGTTAAAGCTACAATGGGATAGTAACTATAAAACCTATGGCCTGAAAGGGTTACTATCGATGTCAATACTCTAAGCATTGAGTTGTTAAAGCTACAATGGGATAGGAACTATAAAACCTATGGCCTGAAAGGGTTACTATCGATGTCAATACTCTAAGCATTGAGTTGTTAAAGCTACAATGGGATAGTAACTATAAAACCTATGGCCTGAAAGGGTTACTATCGATGTCAATACTCTAAGCATTGAGTTGTTAAAGCTACAATGGGATAGTAACTATAAAACCTATGGCCTGAAAGGGTTACTATCGATGTCAATACTCTAAGCATTGAGTTGTTAAAGCTACAGGGATAGTAACTATAAAACCTATGGCCTGAAAGGGTTACTATCGATGTCAATACTCTAAGCATTGAGTTGTTAAAGCTACAATGGGGTAGTAACTATAAAACCTATGGCCTGAAAGGATTACTATCGATGTCAATACTCTAAGCATTGAGTTGTTAAAGCTACAATGGGATAGGAACTATAAAACCTATGGCCTGAAAGGATTACTATCGATGTCAATACTCTAAGCATTGAGTTGTTAAAGCTACAATGGGATAGTAACTATAAAACCTATGGCCTGAAAGGATTACTATCGATGTCAATACTCTAAGCATTGAGTTGTTAAAGCTACAATGGGATAGGAACTATAAAACCTATGGCCTGAAAGGGTTACTATCGATGTCAATACTCTAAGCATTGAGTTGTTAAAGCTACAATGGGATAGGAACTATAAAACCTATGGCCTGAAAGGATTACTATCGATGTCAATACTCTAAGCATTGAGTTGTTAAAGCTACAATGGGATAGGAACTATAAAACCTATGGCCTGAAAGGATTACTATCGATGTCAATACTCTAAGCATTGAGTTGTTAAAGCTACAATGGGATAGGAACTATAAAACCTATGTCCTGAAAGGATTACTATCGATGTCAATACTCTAAGCATTGAGTTGTTAAAACTACAATGGGATAGGAACTATAAAACCTATGGCCTGAAAGGGTTACTATCGATGTCAATACTCTAAGCATTGAGTTGTTAAAGCTACAATGGGATAGTAACTATAAAACCTATGGCCTGAAAGGGTTACTATCGATGTCAATACTCTAAGCATTGAGTTGTTAAAGCTACAATGGGATAGTAAGTATAAAACCTATGGCCTAAAAGGGTTACTATCGATGTCAATACTCTAAGCATTGAGTTGTTAAAGCTACAATGGGATAGGAACTATAAAACCTATGGCCTGAAAGGGTTACTATCGATGTCAATACTCTAAGCATTGAGTTGTTAAAGCTACAATGGGATAGTAACTATAAAACCTATGGCCTGAAAGGGTTACTATCGATGTCAATACTCTAAGCATTGAGTTGTTAAAGCTACAATGGGATAGGAACTATAAAACCTATGGCCTGAAAGGATTACTATCGATGTCAATACTCTAAGCATTGAGTTGTTAAAGCTACAATGGGATAGGAACTATAAAACCTATGGCCTGAAAGGATTACTATCGATGTCAATACTCTAAGCATTGAGTTGTTAAAGCTACAATGGGATAGGAACTATAAAACCTATGGCCTGAAAGGATTACTATCGATGTCAATACTCTAAGCATTGAGTTGTTAAAGCTACAATGGGATAGGAACTATAAAACCTATGGCCTGAAAGGATTACTATCGATGTCAATACTCTAAGCATTGAGTTGTTAAAGCTACAATGGGATAGGAACTATAAAACCTATGGCCTGAAAGGATTACTATCGATGTCAATACTCTAAGCATTGAGTTGTTAAAGCTACAATGGGATAGGAACTATAAAACCTATGGCCTGAAAGGGTTACTATCGATGTCAATACTCTAAGCATTGAGTTGTTAAAGCTACAATGGGATAGTAACTATAAATCCTATGGCCTGAAAGGGTTACTATCGATGTCAATACTCTAAGCATTGAGTTGTTAAAGCTACAATGGGATAGGAACTATAAAACCTATGGCCTGAAAGGGTTACTATCGATCTCAATACACTAAGCATTGAGTTGTTAAAGCTACAATGGGATAGGAACTATAAAACCTATGGCCTGAAAGGGTTACTATCGATGTCAATACTCTAAGCATTGAGTTGTTAAAGCTACAATGGGATAGTAACTATAAAACCTATGGCCTGAAAGGGTTACTATCGATGTCAATACTCTAAGCATTGAGTTGTTAAAGCTACAATGGGATAGGAACTATAAAACCTATGGCCTGAAAGGGTTACTATCGATGTCAATACTCTAAGCATTGAGTTGTTAAAGCTACAATGGGATAGTAACTATAAAACCTATGGCCTGAAAGGGTTACTATCGATGTCAATACTCTAAGCATTGAGTTGTTAAAGCTACAATGGGATAGGAACTATAAAACCTATGGCCTGAAAGGATTACTATCGATGTCAATACTCTAAGCATTGAGTTGTTAAAGCTACAATGGGATAGGAACTATAAAACCTATTGCCTGAAAGGATTACTATCGATGTCAATACTCTAAGCATTGAGTTGTTAAAGCTACAATGGGATAGGAACTATAAAACCTATGGCCTGAAAGGATTACTATCGATGTCAATACTCTACGCATTGAGTTGTTAAAGCTACAATGGGATAGGAACTATAAAACCTATGGCCTGAAAGGGTTACTATCGATGTCAATACTCTAAGCATTGAGTTGTTAAAGCTACAATGGGATAGTAACTATAAAACCTATGGCCTGAAAGGGTTACTATCGATGTCAATACTCTAAGCATTGAGTTGTTAAAGCTACAATGGGATAGGAACTATAAAACCTATGGCCTGAAAGGGTTACTATCGATGTCAATACTCTAAGCATTGAGTTGTTAAAGCTACAATGGGATAGGAACTATAAAACCTATGGCCTGAAAGGGTTACTATCGATGTCAATACTCTAAGCATTGAGTTGTTAAAGCTACAATGGGATAGTAAGTATAAAACCTATGGCCTGAAAGGGTTACTATCGATGTCAATACTCTAAGCATTGAGTTGTTAAAGCTACAATGGGATAGTAACTATAAAACCTATGGCCTGAAAGGGTTACTATCGATGTCAATACTCTAAGCATTGAGTTGTTAAAGCTACAATGGGATAGGAACTATAAAACCTATGGCCTGAAAGGGTTACTATCGATGTCAATACTCTAAGCATTGAGTTGTTAAAGCTACAATGGGATAGGAACTATAAAACCTATGGCCTAAAAGGGTTACTATCGATGTCAATACTCTAAGCATTGAGTTGTTAAAGCTACAATGGGATAGTAACTATAAAACCTATGGCCTGAAAGGGTTACTATCGATGTCAATACTCTAAGCATTGAGTTGTTAAAGCTACAATGGGATAGGAACTATAAAACCTATGGCCTAAAAGGGTTACTATCGATGTCAATACTCTAAGCATTGAGTTGTTAAAGCTACAATGGGATAGTAACTATAAAACCTATGGCCTGAAAGGGTTACTATCGATGTCAATACTCTAAGCATTGAGTTGTTAAAGCTACAATGGGATAGGAACTATAAAACCTATGGCCTGAAAGGGTTACTATCGATGTCAATACTCTAAGCATTGAGTTGTTAAAGCTACAATGGGATAGGAACTATAAAACCTATGGCCTGAAAGGGTTACTATCGATGTCAATACTCTAAGCATTGAGTTGTTAAAGCTACAATGGGATAGGAACTATAAAACCTATGGCCTGAAAGGGTTACTATCGATGTCAATACTCTAAGCATTGAGTTGTTAAAGCTACAATGGGATAGGAACTATAAAACCTATGGCCTGAAAGGGTTACTATCGATGTCAATACTCTAAGCATTGAGTTGTTAAAGCTACAATGGGATAGGAACTATAAAACCTATGGCCTGAAAGGGTTACTATCGATGTCAATACTCTAAGCATTGAGTTGTTAAAGCTACAATGGGATAGGAACTATAAAACCTATGGCCTAAAAGGGTTACTATCGATGTCAATACTCTAAGCATTGAGTTGTTAAAGCTACAATGGGATAGTAACTATAAAACCTATGGCCTGAAAGGGTTACTATCGATTCAATACTCTAAGCATTGAGTTGTTAAAGCTACAATGGGATAGTAACTATAAAACCTATGGCCTGAAAGGGTTACTATCGATGTCAATACTCTAAGCATTGAGTTGTTAAAGCTACAATGGGATAGGAACTATAAAACCTATGGCCTGAAAGGATTACTATCAATGTCAATACTCTAAGCATTGAGTTGTTAAAGCTACAATGGGATAGGAACTATAAAACCTATGGCCTGAAAGGGTTACTATCGATGTCAATACTCTAAGCATTGAGTTGTTAAAGCTACAATGGGATAGGAACTATAAAACCTATGGCCTGAAAGGATTACTATCAATGTCAATACTCTAAGCATTGAGTTGTTAAAGCTACAATGGGATAGTAACTATAAAACAAAGTTCAGGAAAACAAAATTTGAGACATTATAAAAATCTGTGTAACGCTAACGCCTTAATAAAGAAGGACACCCAAGACCGTGGAAGTAATATCTCATCAAAATATGATTGTAAGTTTCGGATAGATTGGGATAATTGGGTCTTTATGCAACCTCATTATCTTAGAGATCGGATATCATACGTAATTTATTACAGCTCTGTATTAGAGATAACCTTAGCTTAATCGCTCCAGTCAAGCAGTTACAACTTATAGTAGTGGGATGAACTGTTGGAAATACGTTTCTAAACTAAAATCGAAATATATAACACGGTTAACTATAAGCTCCCAGTATTAACCTATATTACAGAATTTGGTATATTTGACGTGAGTAATAAAACACAAACATTTTCCTTGCTGAATTATCGTGACCGTCGATGCAATGTTTTTTTAAAATAACAGTTTGTTTATAACTCCAGCCATTTTGTTTTTTTGACTAACGACCACTGTAAACTCCGCCATGAGCAGCGTAAATCCTTGTTTTAGCGATCCATGTTTTATTAGTACATCTTTCATGTTCTAATTGCCCTGGGGTTTATGTGTTGTCTAGTTTGTTAAGCTTTTCAAATGAGTTTAGGGATTTCTGGTACAAAAACATTTTCTATAATCTTTAGAAGTTTTCTGTTTTAATACTCCCAATTGTAAATTAACAAAATTTAATATTTTTATCATAAACAATACTGAGTTATTATAAATATTTTCCATCAGTATAAAAATACCTATATATATTTATCATTTGAAAAACATATTTTTTATGAAAAACAAAAAGGCCATGATGTGGGTTTTAAGAGAAGCGCATTTTGACTTCTCATTTTTATAGTAAGTCACCATTTTATTATAGTAATAAATAACAAAAAACTTTCCAAAACATTATTTCATTAGCAAGTTTACAACAATACCTTAAACTCGAACTTTAAATACTTTAAAACAATCCCATTCACTATAAAACTTACAAACGCTTTGTTGTTATAAAAAAATCATATATACTCCTTTAAGCTTTTGAAATTGAAACAGGGTATAGTTCACACCTTGTTTGTGAAAATCTGTGATTTGACAAGGCTTTATTCCAGATGTGAAGATAGGTCCTAAGGATTCGCAGTACATATATTGAGGTTTTATCCAGCTGATCAATAGAAGGTCCAAAAACAATGCCAACCTATCAAGGTCATCGACCATATGATTGTAAATACGAAAAAAATAAATGTATACAAACTTTAAAGAACAAATATCCAATATGAAAATTCTGTAAAACACAATTGCAGATGAGCTGTATACTTTTAGAACATTTTACTTTTAATAAAATTATGGGGTAGGTTTAGCTTACTTTTGGATCCAGATTACAAGTTTCATTTAAACAAGACAAAGCTGTAGGCTACGGGGAACATGGTATAGGATATCACATTACCTGACGTAAGCAGACTCTTACTCCTTTTTGTTTCAAAGAAGAGTAGTGTGGCCAGAATTACGCGTAAATTGTACATTATTTCCCTAAGTTTTCCTCCAGTTCTGCACTTTTGGAGTTAAGTTAACCTTTTACCTGGAAAAAATATCTAGAACATTTTCTCATTACTCTAGAAAATATGTTACTAATATTACTAACACAAGTATGCATTACGCTCTTGCTCAAAGACATTCAACACAAATATTGAGTTTAATATTCTTTACAAAATAATAAATGTAGCCAACATATAAAAAACAAATATATGTTTCATTGTTTCAGGGACCATCAGGACTAAACGGGTTCTGGATGCGGAGAAGACGCCTCACTTTTGGTTGACCATAATGGCTCGGGATCACGGTGTTGCACCGTTGTCGTCGAGACTAGAGGTGAGTGTTGAATAGAAGTAAATCGTTGCAAAATTAATGTTACTAATTTATGTAGAATATATTTATGGTTTAAATTCAGTGTAAAACATTATTTTCTACTGAGTAATTTCCAAATAACAAGCCAAGACAAAACTAAATTACAAATCACACTAACATCAGATTTAGTCACCAAATTATCTGAGTTTAGCTAGTGACGGGCAATAGGTATTAAAAAGATGTTCATTACCTTACAATTATTAGTATACTTTCTCAAAAACGTTGAGTAAGCAATGTCATAATCTTCAATGAGTTATAAAACCTCAACAACATAATATCAAATAAAATGAAAAACTCGTTACCTCCAATATGGTCAAACAATTCCCATAAAACTCCAGTGCCGATATATTGTTCTTATATTTATTGAAGTAGATCAATAAAAGTTCTATATACTTAAAAATTTAAGAATAATATTGTAAATAGCGGATTAGACCTGATTCAAAATTCTATTTTAATATAATATGACATTACGCGTTCTGATGTTTTTCCTTAATACGAGATTAATACAAACATTGTAAAATAGACTAGTGGGCAACAAGAAAATAACATTGTAAAACATTTTCGATCTAGATAGCACCATTAATAGGTGAAGACTCATGACGTCCTGGTCCATGCAGTCAAATAATGTGGTTGAAATATCATTTCTATAATTATTATTCTATAGTAGTTATAGAAATATATTTCTATAAAGAACGATTTTGTTTTACTAAACATAAATATTGGATGGATGCTAATGGAGATTACGTCAACCATGTCCGAATAATCGACGCTCGATTGATTTTTTTTATTCAACGTTTTTGTGCTCTTAAGGATTGTAGGAGTACAACAATAACGAAAACTGAACTCGGTGTAAGGGATACAATTTGCAACTTTGGAAGTCTAAAGTGATTTCTTGGTTACAAAATATTTAAACTGAAACCCAATTTTTAAAACCTTGAGACTCCGTTATTATTTAAAAATTAATAATTAACGAAAATATTTTCCATTCAATTCCTACTTAGGTCAACAAAGAAAAATTGTATTTCAGTTACTTTTTAATTATTAATTACAAATAACATAAATAAATATATTTGTATAACAGAATTATTAAGTGGCATAATTTATTAACAAAATGACGTATAATTTGACCTCATCGTATGCAATTACAAACAGTTTTGGTTAAAATATTGTTCATATACCTCTGGAATGAAAAACATCTCCGACTATCGGGAAGTTGGATCAGAGCTAGAGTACTGAATTTCAAACATGAACACAACCTTAAGATATAAACTTGTTTCAATTTAAAATTATTAAAATATATTTAAAATAACTTTATTAACATCAAGTGGCATTCCATACAAGTTTTAAAAAATATATTTGAACTTGAGCAGATAAATAAAAAACAATTTTATTAATGATTGAAAATTTGAACAAAATATAAATTAATAGGCCTAGTCAATACAGAGATAGAGTGTGAACTAAAAGTCGGATTTAAAAATGTATCAATATGTGAACACTTAATATGTACAAGTTGAATTGTCGTAACTAATGTATGCTCTTGACAAATTTTCAAAATTTAAATAGCATTGTAAATTTCCCAAGATAGAGTTCAAAATTTGATTAAGCTTATAAATTACAAATCTGTTAAAATTAAAACTAGTTCAATAATACTTAACAGGGTTCGGGAGCACAACAACGGATACGTGATGTTATTTACCTACGTAGGATTCATGGAAATATTCATAATAAGTACATTTCCAAATATACTAATAATTGTGTAATAGCTAATCAAAAATTAAATTAACGTCATAGATGAATGCTAGACATATTGTTTTGTATATACCTCTCATAAATTAATTTTCAATTTATTCACATCATGCGTTATTCTAGTGAATCGATAAATATCTACAAACGTATGTTTAAATAAATAGCAATTCTGTTTAAATAATTAAATCGTATATTTGCGACATTAATATTAATGCATCAAAAGCTTTAAATTCAATATTAATTTTTTACAATTTGTGTACTTTTCAGATTAGCAGGTTTAACTAGTTAATATTGCATTTTATAATGTATATTGAAACATAATATATTTAAAATAATAGAAATAAAATTTACAAATATTTATAATTTAGTATAGCTCTCGGTTTTACAAAGGAATGTTATAAACTTTAAATTATAATTTACAAATATACGGCAAATCACCTATGAAACTCTGTGCAAGATATTGAAATGAATCGTTTCCTGCAAAGCTTTAAAGTCCTAATAATATTTTATTCTTTTAACGTTTTATGAACTTAGTAAGTCTATTTAATTTTTTTAGATATTATTAGAGTATTTTACCACTACTATTATAATTGCAAAAAACTACCTATTACTAATTATACAAATCTATTGATTAAATTATCCAATCCTAATTAAATACACATTGGTTGCACTATACTATAACAATATTTACACCTATTAATAATTTACAGTTTTGAGGTTTAGTTTAACACAAGTGTTTTACAGTTTTCCACTAGAAAACAGTTTAATTTTTATATCATAAAGATTTAAAACACAAAACTGATATAGCTAAGGTAAACTTACAATGAGCTGTTACATATTCTGTTGTTATAAAAACAGTTTTATAATTTACAACATTAGTCTTACGAGTTACTGATTGCATTGTTAGACAGTATTAAGCCTTCGGTGTATTTGGAGCTACTTGCCGTCACGTGTTCTTACAAACTGTGTGGAACCCTGTCGAGTATTATGATACATACTCGGCAATCATTTCGCATGAAAGCCTTCTGATTAACCGATCGAATAAAGTCGTGGTTGAGAAGCAACGTTCTTCTATACCCGAAAATAATAACATGCCTTTCTCCTTGACGATAATCTAATGTTGATTATATCAGTGCTATATATATATCTACCAAGGCTTTGAAACGTTCAGTATTTGTTATTAGTTTAGCGTTTATTTTCTAATTTTGCCAATTATCATTTTCAAGATATTTAAGGGATACTTATTGTATACAATAAGAACGGAATATCATAACAAAATCTTCTAATTGAACTCGCAGCTCTTATATCTGTTACATAGAGTGAAAGTAATACCAGTTGCAAAAATTAACTAAACCCATAGCACTTAATAACATGCGCTCTGTAACAGTAATCGGTAACAGTTGGTGCAAAATAAAAAACAGAAGCAAACAAAATAATCCAATTTAAAACGAAAATTATCACACTCATATACAAAAAAACGAAGATATAAAATGACTGAAAAAATTGGATGTACCAAGTAACATTAATCAAAAACGGGAAATTTAATTTCAGTAATAAGAAGATTTTTAGGATTAAAATGATATATTGTTATTTTTTTTAATTAATAAATCAAACAATTTGTTTAGTTAATCATTCACACGAATTGACTGGAACGCCAAAATGCTTTATGGAGTTTAATCTCTCTTGCTTTAAAGTCAGGATTATAATTAAGTGGTCAAATGTTGTGTGATTTGAATTTAAAATAAAACTTTAAAAAATAAACTGGATTAAAGTATGCTGGACAACCAGGATAAAGGAGCTACAGTTTAAACAATGAACCAAAGACTTTATAGCCGGGTAGAAACTATGGGTTCTTTCTATTAGGAACCACGTAATAGAAACTGGTTGCAGGTATTTAAGCATCAACTGAAACCAAAAAACCTTTTTCCCGAAAACATGCACCGAAAGGAACTACTACATTATATAAAGAAGAGGTATAGCATTGGAGTTCAAATATACAAACGTAATACAACAACAAAAAAAAATTAACTTACAGTCAGACTGGTTTACACTATTTTTAAAACATGACTTTAATAAAAATCCATTCCTATCTATGACCAAACCATTCGGAAAATTCGAACATCAATGAGGATTTTCTTGCTCGATTGATAGCATTACCTATCAATTATTTTTTTTTAACTTAGGGTTAGAGTTTATAAAATTAGTTAGATTAATATATGAATTTTGAATTATACATTTTGCTAAATATAACTGTTTACATAGAAATAATAGTAATGTTTATTTTATTGCATCACGTATTATTCAGTACGTATGTATGTATTATGTAATTTTCCATGTATATATATATATATATATATATATATATATATATATATATATATATATTGTAATCCTTAGATGAATTATTTTTTCTGGTTGAATGTGTATGGTGAAATAAAATAATTTTCATAAACAAGAATATACGAGTATTACTTCATTTTATTGTTGATTGAAGCTTTTCGCTAATTTACATTATTAGCATTTTCAAAATTTATAAATCACTGTCCAGTTATGTGACTAGAGTAAGACTGATTTAATTACAAATGAGATAGAAATAATATGTAAATATTTACATTTTTCTAAATATGCAATTTTCAGTATTTAGTCTTTCCATTTTTGCTGAAGGAGGCTGTTTCGAAAGATTTTTATTTTCGAAGAATCCTATTATTGATATCAAATAACATATGCTGTACTTATAATATGTTTACGAAGTTCCAGCAGGAACAGTTAAATTTATCATTATATGTAGTTCCATATCTAACCTGTTCTCTTGTTCACAGGTCTATATTGTAGTGAGGAATGAAAACGATAATATTCCGTTGTTTGTGGAGCCATTTTACCATGGGTTTGTCCTTGAGAACTCACCTCATACTATGGTCTCCATGATGTCAGCTGAAGATCTTGATAATGACCCAAAAACCAACTTGAGTTACAAGATTACAGGAGGTGACAGCAGTAGGCAGTTCTACATAAGCCCTACGACAGGTGAGTGCAAAGTTTTTAATGGTGTTTTTTACGTTTTTCACCCTACTTCACTATACACTGCAAACTATATATCTTAAGTACCTTGTTTTTAATTGTAACATATCTTTCGTAGATTATTATTGTCGGAAAGTCATTATATTATATTTGAAGTCATTCAATTTAACTTTATCAGAATATTTTTAAATACTTCATTTTAGTAAAACAACACTATGAGAGTTATTAAAAAAATAGGTTAATTATTTTAAATATCGTCAATAATTATTGAAGTATAAACGAAATTCCCTACAAGCAATAGTTCTAAGTTTCAAAACTCTAATTTAATTTAAAGCAATTGTTTTCTTATTCAAGTATAGCTTTAAAAAAAACAGTTAATTACTGTAATTTAAAATTATGCAGAAACAACTAATTATCTTTAAAAAGACAATGTGATCTGTTCTAAAATATCGAGTTATAAATATAGTAGTCGGTTTAATTTTTACGATGAAATCGTATTTTTCTTAAATACTTCTAAGAACAAAAGTATATATCAAAAAATTAGACTGTTATAAAAGAAAAATAGGAAAATGGAGAGAAAAGGTTTACGATGTATATATACTGACACAATTTAATTACTTGTAATTTAACACCTCACTACTCTACTTCTCTCTTTCTTTTAACTTCCCTCTTTCCCATTTATTCTCTATAATATGATTCTACCATCTCCATTTTTTATGTTAGTATTTAAAACACTTCTTGTTCTTAAAATATATAAATGTGATATTTAACAAAATTTGAAAATAACCTGAGTTTGCCTTATTTTCTGACTTATGCTAATATATTAAATGTTCTAAACTTCAAAGGACTATGCATAATAATAATTATGTATTTATAAAAACAGATATAATAGAATTGTATATTTATACTTTTTCCTATAAATATATTGATATTTATTACATCAATACAAATTATATTTTATCAATATTTTTACATTTATTTTACTGAATATTTATAGTAAAAGGTATCAATTTCTAACATTAGTTTAGAACTGTTGATTGACCACAATTATATTATGTTATTATATTTTTAATAGAAACTTTAACACAAATCGCTTTCATTTTTTTTTTTAATCGTGTAATTTATGTTACCGACTGATTTTTTAATTCGATTTCTGTGGTTGTGGGTAAATAGTGCATTACATATTCGATTCTTTTCATTAATCATAAGGGGAAACTTTTGAAATCATTTTTTAGACAAACTGAATATAAATCTTATAAATATAATATTAAATAAGTAATTTTGGGTATTTAGTTAAATATAGTTCATTATAATTGATAGTAAATAATATAATTAAATTGATATACCAATTTAGCCATATAGTATTACAACTTAATTTCACGAGTAATGTAAAATGCTGACTTATAATTAATTTCCTACAGAAATAATTTTACATATCCTATCCCTTGACAAAGCTTTGCTTATAGTATCTATTATTGACAGGTTAATAGACGGGGGCTCGAAATTAAATATAATAACCTTAGCCTATAATTGGTCTTCAGGTTTAGAAAATAATCATATTTCTGTAACCTTAGACTTATGCGTACTATTAAACTCTACACCAACTAAAATAGATTATTATTCCCCCTATGTGAAAGATGGCATTTTAGACGTGATAAAAAGACTGCACCAAAACACTGGGGACAGAGAGATGTTCTGTTGTCATGTCACCAGGACATTAGGGATAAAGGATGTATGCCTCATGATAAACTTTACACTTCACATTAGTCATATGGATTAGAAGTGTTTTTGACACGACGAGAGGAGCAACAGATTTATCTCTTGTCTAATTGCAGCAGACTTTAAGGAGACAAGCTTTATCCTGACCTCATCAACTTTCTAAAGTAACAATTGTGCATAGTAAGAGACTCCATTTTAAACACTTTAAACACTCAAACATTGACTTACGGGTGGTTTGGCTTTATTTAGTTGATGGAAATTCATGAACACCGTCCCTTTTCTTGCATTAAAGAATTTGATAAAATTTTTATTACGTAAAATATATTTAGTAAATATTGCGTTACTTGTACTTCCTTGAAAGATTCCTAGTATCCATATATATATATATATATATATATATATATATATATATATATATATATATATATATATATATATATATATGAAGTTAATATATTACTATGTAAGTAATTTTATCCACCATTAAGTGCAATAATTTTACCTTGAGTGATGAGGCACCTTTCGGTCAATTGACCATTGTCGAATCACTGATGTTTTTCTGTTGTAGATGTTCGGTCTGTGAAGTTGGTGTTTGTTGATGTTACGCGCACTTTTTCTTGATCTGTGTGTATGATATTTCTATATAGTATGTCTTCTGTATATGTTGTTTGTAGATTCATTAAATTGTTGTGTATATTTTTATAAATGTGGTATTTTTCTAGTGAGTTTAGTTCTATTGGGTTGTTATTTATTTCAAGTATGGTTAGGTTAGTTTCGTAATTTGTTATTTCGTGTTTATGGGATATTAGGTGTGCTGCAACATTTGATACTTTAGAATTTTTGTTTTTGAATGCTCTATAATGTTCTTCAAATCTTATTTTAAATGTTCTGGTTGTTTTTCCTATGTAAAAAGCGTTACAGTTGTTGCATGTGATTTTGTAAATTCCTGATAGGTTATGTTTTTCTGAATTTGTTATGTGGTTTGTGTTATTAAGATATTTTATTATTTTGTTGTTTGGTTTGTAAGTTGGAGTGTAGTATTCTTTGTTGTATATATTTGTTATTATTTCTATTTTGTTATTGGTGTATTTATATTTTAGGTAGATTTTTTTATTTTCATTATTTTCGTGTTCCGGTTGTAGTGTTGGGTTGAGGTTAGGTTTTTTTGTGAATTTATTGTATATATTTTTTATAATGTGTTTGTTGTATCCATTTTCTATTGCTATTTTTGTAATGTTATCTAATTCTTCATTTAATTTTTGTTTGTTATCCTGTGTGTATTTTATTGCTTTATTTATCATGTTACTGTAAGTGTTAATTTTGTGTGTCCAGGGGTGGTTAGATTTGTAGTGTATTGTGGTGTTGTTGGAAGTAGGTTTCTTGTATACTGTAGTTTCTATTTTATTATCATTTATATTTAATGTGATGTCGAGATAGTTGATTGTTCTAAAAATTATTGCACTTAATGGTGGATAAAATTACTTACATAGTAATATATTAACTTCATAAAGTCAGTGCAACGGAAAAACAATGGATAACGTTAAATATCAAGAATATATATATATATATATATATATATATATATGTGTGTGTGTGTGTGTGTGTTTGTATTATGTTAGACGTATTATATATATAGACGTTCTTTAAACTATGCCTATTTTAGTTGCACGGACTAAAATGCAAGGACATTGATTTACAATATGCTATATATATAAAAAAGAGTTCATTAATGCCAGTAAAATCAATTCATCAGATCCGTTTCTTCTATGAGAAAACCTGATGTAATTTACGGATTCGAAACTATTGGAGCGCCCTTTAAACTTTTATTAATCTTGTGAATACATTTACTCATCAATTGTTTCGGTGGATGTTATGGAGATGTATAATACATTTTGTAAATTGTTAAGTTCAATAAATTATAATCATGTAATTAATTCTCATTTAGTTCAGGCCAAATATAGATAAATATAAATACCAGAATATTTTATACTTATTGCGTTCTGTTAAGGTTCTGAATATGAGACAATATAATAGCTTGGCAGGACCGACGTCACGTTTAGCACTCGAAACTTAGCCGTGCTCAACGGAATATTTCACGAGCGAAACAAAATAACTTTATAAAAGTTTGTGTTGAGGTTTGGATATTGTTAGAATTACTCAGTTTTATATACCTTTTATAAAATATTTTATTTGTCACCAAAAGTTATTACAAAAATATATTTTTAAGGCATTCCATTTCCCGATGATATAATTATGCCTTTGTTCTCTCATTGTATTATTGGACAATGTGATATTGCCAAATGTTGGGTTACACATCTCAATTTTAAAACAAATAATTTTAGGAAAAGATTTCAATTGTTTTCTCCCAACTCCATTATCATTCGAAAACTAACATTTTTTAACGCTTGCTTATAAAAATAAGACCTGGCTTTATTTTCTCTCTGTGTTTATATTTCTGTTTTGCTTTTATTTCAACTATATAATTATTGAAAGGTGTCGCCAAACGGTTTTCCACATCTCTGTCAGTATAAGTCATATTAGCATTACGTTATTCGTCACTGTAACATTACTGTTCTGTCGTTGTAGGTAAATCTCTCCATTGTTACTTTGCTTAGTGCTTAATGAATAAACGTCCCCGAGATAATATTTAGAATACTTCAATATTATCTCTGTTATGATAGATTATCGTCTAAGACACTTGACGTACATTATTGTAAACAAACTTCGCCTACCAACATCAAGTACTACTGACCAAGGCAGCTAGAAGGGTTGTAATACAACTACTTCTCTCTTATTCATTCACCAAACTAGTAGAAAAAGGTGTAAGCTGTGAAGGGATATACATGTTTACGTTAAACTTATAATTTACTCTTTTGACAACAGCAACAATTTGCGACAAGAAATTATGTATTTCTTTCTGTAAAGTTTCTATAATAGAAACGTACATAGCTAAGGTTTACGTTTTATTGGAATAAATTAAAAATTTCTTGAAAAATAATATTTTTGCAAAACTTGTATGACCTCTACAACCGTTTTTTGAAGTTTATGACAAGCTAGTCAATCAACGGTAGTCGGTTTCTAAACAACATACAAAAGGTATCTTTTACCTCTTACCTGGAATGTAATATTTCTGAACTAATTGTGTTTATTTTCTTACGTTATTTTTTGTCAGATGTAATAGAAGAAAATTCCTTCTTTCAATCTCTCATTACTCGTAAAGTTCCCGTTTGTAAAAACAAACACGAGAAACAAATAAAAGATTTGTTGTGTGCAGGCAATATCTCAATAGTAAAACACTAAGAAAGGCTTAAAAGTTACAACAATGTTTCATATGTTTGATCTCAGTTTATATTATGGAAATCGAGCTAATGATTTTCTTCTGTTCACGTCTTTTGAGATTTAACTGAAAAGTTAAACGGTCACATTTATTGTTGTGCGAAGATTAAGATATACAGTAATCCCTCCGTATCCGCGGCAGTTCGGTTCCGGCGGGTTGCCGCGGATCGCGAAACCGCGGATAACGGGACCTTATTTGAATGGTAAAATGAGGGTTAGGTTTCCAGAATAAATTTACAAAGGCAAATGTATTTTAAGTGTACAGAACTATATTTATTTATCAATTTTTTAGAAGATTATGTATGTATAACTATACAAAATAGGCCTAATATTTACGAATTTTTAATAAACACAAACAAAAAATTACATATGTTACATATGTACAGTTAAGTCTTTGTAAACGTGTACGGTACAGTAAGCCGAATTTAGGCTGGCTTGAAAAACTTCGTTATTGGAGCTTGTTTCTTCTCCTTTTCAAGTTCCTTCTGGACTTCTTCATACGGTAGCATCAGGTTCTGGAGTTTTCTTTTAAAACGAAGAGCCCTTTCCATGAGAGGATCTGTCTGCAACACGTGGTCTGAGAGCTGTGTTGCCATGCGGAGAATTTCACCGACGGATTTAGGAGAAAATCTTGTCATCGTTCTAGGATCATCAGGATCTTCATCATCGTCGATCTGTTTGGCTTCTTCATTTTGGGGTATCATCAATTCCTCCAACTCTTCCACTGTCAATTCTTGATTGTCCCCTTGAATCATATCTTGAACGTCCTGGTGGTCGATTTGAGAGAAACCCTCACCCTCCACGTTGTGAGCGATTTCTAAAATTGAATCCACCACTTGTGCTCCAATTCCATCCATGTTTCCTGCTACATCTCCAACGACTTCAGGCCACAATTTTCTCCAACATGCGTTAATAGTTGATGGCTTCACTTCATTGATGGATTCCTTTATGTTAATCAAACAATCTGCGATGTTGTAGGTTTTCCACATCAATGAAACGGTAGAATCAGGGGCATCATCCATTCCTTTCAAAAGACGCTCAAATGTTCTGCGCACATAATAAGCCTTGAAAGCAGCGATTACTCCTTGATCTAAAGGCTGTAGGATTGATGTGGTGTTGGCGGGAAGAAACATGAGTTTAACGTTTGGATGGTCAATTTGAGGATGCCCAGGGGCATTGTCAACCAACAGTAAGACTTTAAAAGGCAGGTTTTTGGACTCAAGATAAGCTTTCACCTCAGGAATAAAACAGTTGGTGAACCAATCACGAAACAATTCCCCAGTAACCCAAGTTTTAGACCTCCAAAATACAGGCAGGTGATCTTTATCTTTACCTTTCAGGGCCCTTGGGTTTTGAGACTTATAAACAAGCAGGCTTTTAATCATAAACCCACTAGCATTGACACAAAACAATAGGGTTAGTCGATCTTTGGCGGCCTTGAAGCCAGGTGCTGTTTTTTCAGATTTTGATAAAAATGTTCTTGAAGGCATCCTTTTCCAAAAAAGGCCTGTTTCATCAGCGTTGAACACCTGTTCCGGACAGTAACCTTCCTCTTCCAAGACATTTTGAAGCTTTGGAGGAAATTCTGCAGCAGCTGTGTGGTCTGCAGAGGCTGCCTCGCCTACGAGTTTCACATTATGAAGACTAAAACGATGCTTAAATCTTTCAAACCACCCCTTACTGGCTAAAAACTGTACCGGATCTGAAGATTCACTGCTCTCCATCAATGACTCAGCAAAATGCTTGTGAAGATGCTTGGCCTTTTCTCTGATAATATGCGAGCTTAAAGGAACTTTCTTCCTCGTTTGATCCTCTATCCATATGCTCAACGCCTTTTCAGTTTTTTCAATTCTCACGTCTCGAGAAACAGAAGCAGTTTTTGCACAGAGAAGTCCACCTTCTGTCACACTGTCTCTAATTTTCTTTTCGTTTTTTCGAATTTCCCGAACACTGGACTCATTCAATCCATATTTTTTTGCGACTGGAGCAACTTTGTCAACTTTCAGTGCATCAAGAATTTTTATTTTTTCAACTAAGGACAACACAACACGTTTTCTTTTCTCAATCTTAGACATGTTAATTCACTCAACCGAAGAAAACAGAACAAAACTCACACTCGAATACTCAACGACACATCGAACACACTTTTACTTTTTACACTCGAACACTGTCACAAAGAGCTGAACGCATACACGTCTCTGGCGAGTGATACTAACTGACTGACGTGTTGTGTGGCGGATGGCGGGAATATGCGCGCGCAGACTACAAAAGCAAAGCAGACGAAGGTAGTGAGTGGAATGGGAAAGAAGCTGGCGGGTAGGGGTGGTAGGGGGATGGGTACCACGAATTGCTTTATAACTACGCTCCTAAGAATTACATACTGAAAATTTGTATCAGCTCAATTCGCGGATAACCGAATCCCGAGGATGCCGAACCCGCGGATAAGGAGGGATTACTGTATTTTCATTATTTATTTAATGAGCTTGTTTCAGTTCAAAATATTGGTACGTTCTCTACATTGCGACGTGCTTTAATCAGACACTATTCTGCCGCATTAATAATTGTCACATTAATAATGACCATTGTCATTTATTGCAAATAATAATAAGTGAACAAAAGGCTCTTCAGTTATTCTCAGAAAATATTATATTACAATTTTATATTAGATGCATTTATGGAGAAGTGGAATAAGAACGTTAAAGAACGATTTAAAGAGCGTAAAGAACAAAAAGACGATTTTAGACTGTTGCGGTTGTTTTACCTGCCCGTTCCAGTGGCCTGCGAGGAGGACCTACAGCGTCTCTTTGGCGAACTGCAGGAGAGCCTTCGCAGCGGATTCCGATGCGTCGTCACCGTCAGGACATCAAGGGTGACGACTCGGAGTGGCCAGTGCAAGGACTGCAGGACCGTTGGACATGCGTCCAAGCGGTACGGCGGCTGTCCCAAGCACGAGTCCCGGCCCCGCCGACAGAAGAGACAGAAGCAGACGCCCGCACCGAGAAACGATTGCCAGGTCCTCGGGGGACCTCCAGTCTCCTCCGAGGTGCTGCCGCCAACACCTGCGAACAGCAAAGAGGCTGCGTCGTCGTCGTCGTCGCCGCCGGATACAGTTGCGGTATCAAAGAAGGCTGCTCCCCCACGTAAGAGGAAGTACCGCAACACGGAGTACAGGGAGGATCCCGCTGCTGTCGCTACCGGCTGGGAGAGAGTGTGGCGTCGCCGCCGTCGGCCGAAGACCAAGCCGGCACGTGTCGAGGAGTTGAAGAGGAAGTACTTCTTCTGGGACTCCGAAGAAGCCGACACGTGTACTGAGCTGATCCCACGCGACGAGCTCGATACTTCGTTTAAGGAAATAACTGAGCTCGTCCTAGCTCCGGGAGTCTGCATCCCGGACAAAGACCTTGCAGTAGGCCACATCGAGATGTATGAAGAACTCATGATGGGCGAGGAGGAAAAGGAGCTCAGGTCTAAACGCCGGTGGCGCAATAAGCAGCGGGCATGGCGACGGCAACGACGCAGAGAAGCGGAAGCAGCCTCCCTAAAATAAGTTATTTTTTGTTGTAAATCAAATTGTATTTTTCGTATTCTTTTTAAATAAATGTATAATTTTTGTAAATATTTTCTGAAAATAAAATTCCCCAAACTAGGGGACGTGAAGACAGATCTGTGTAGGCCTGAGACCAGTTTGAAAGTAGTAAGATAAAGTCTCATTTAGTTAAAATTCAAGCAAACAATTTATCTGAATTTAAAACTAAATTTACACCACTGATTTTTTTAATAGGTAATTTTATTGACCTATTACCTATTACCTAATGAAGTCAAGATGCCTAATTAAAAAAAATAATAGTAGGAAGGTGTCGCAAAAAACGAATGAAAAAAACATTTTCAATATTTGTTAAAATAAAAACAAAATATAGAAAGAAACTTGATGTTGCTAATTACTTGCATTGTGCCTTCACTAAAATACAACATCTAATAGGAATTCTAGTGAAAAAAATGCAAGCTCATCCATCTCACTAACAGATTTCCCTCTTATCAGTTGAACTTAAGCTTGCGAATCAAAACTTTATCATGTTTCTTATGAAAGTACGTGTAAATAAATAAACTGTTTTAAATATGTATATATATATATATATATATATATATATATATATATATATATATATATATTAAATATAGTGATATGTTTTCTTGTATATATAGTTAATAAATTTAAAATATTTCAAACACAAGAATATATTCATTAAAAGTATTCTTGTGTTTGAAATATTTTAAATTTATTAAATATATATATATATATATATATATATATATATATATATATATATGTATATATATCCCACGCCCTCTCCACTTTGCACAATAAATAAATGGTATGGGTGTATGAAAAAGTAACAATATATATATATATATATATATATATATATATATATATATATATATATATATATATATATATATATATTGGGCGTGGGATGCGTGTCGTACCAAAAAGTTTGGGAACCCCTGTTCTAGACTGTATCGTTGAAAGCACAAATAAATACATATTATCAAAACAAGCAAACTAAAGTGTAGACAACGCGACTGCGATATTACAAATATAATAGACATCAATGCATTATTTGGTTTACTGTACTTAGCGGGTTATTTTGCAGTCATTTGCTAAAGGCAGTCATTTGAATGTAGAGGATTTATGGGCCAACGACAGAGATACTCCAAAACGATTTCGAATTTGTGTGTCTCTAAATAGGTTTAGATTTGTATTCCAAGTTTTAGGTTTTGACCATTTAGTTACTATTGGCGAAAGAAAGAAGATTGGAAAATTAGCATCCATAAGACATTTTTTCTACAAGTTTGTAAATAATTGCCAAACTTGCTAGTGTATAGTAAACAATACATTCCTAGTGAGCCAGGAAAATATGGCATTTAATCATTCTATGCTAAAATGTATTATACATTACAGTTAATCTGGAAATATATGCCGGAAAACAGCCTGATGGACCACACTACGTTAGTAACAGCCCTAGTGATGTTCTTTTGCGACTTATCGATTGTTTTGCTAATTCTGGAAGAAATGTTACCACTGACAGTTGGTTTATAAGCTACTAAATTGTCACAGAACTTTTGAAAAAAAGGACCAAACATTTTGGTACGATTCGTAAAAATAAAAAAGAAATCCACCCCGAGTATATAGCACGCAAAGCAATGTATTTGAAGTCGGCTAAATTTGGGTTCCATGAATTCATCACCCTTGTTTCTTACAAGCAAAAAATTAATAAAAAAGTAATTTCTTTGCCTCTACATAGCGAAACCAGAGTTGATTCTTACACAGGCGATAATAAAAACTGGAAATTGTAACGTTTTACAATGCTACGAAGTACGGCGTAGACATGGTAGGCAAAATGATTGTCCTATATAGTTGTGCAAGTAATACAAGAAGGTGGCCAGTAGTTAATTTTTATAGCTTGATAAATACTGCTGGTATAAATAGACAAATAATATATAATTATATTAATAGAAACAACAAAACTTAAAAAAGGAGACATTGATACGGCAGTTAGCCTCATCATTACAGACGACTACGTAAAACTACGCGTGAATACAAATAATATACCAAGACATTTGAAAAAAGCCGTATATATTGAAAATAAATATGAAGATTTAAGTGTTATAATCAGTAAAAGTGTTAATGAAGAGCCTTTTGGCCGTAAAAGGTGTCCTATTTGTGCGTGAAAAGAAAACAGAATGACACGTAACTTTTGCCCCAAGTGTTAAAAGTTTATTTGCTTGAAACATGGAAAATTAATGTGTGGAGATTGTGTCTAAACACTGTTTGCGTGACTTTTATTTCTTTATTGGTTAAATAATTAGGCATTTATATCTCAAAGTTACATATTTTTAATCAATTTAATCAAGGACAATATAACACTTCAAGAATATACATGTAATGTAGGAAATAGTTATGCAAAATTATTTTATTTTTTTGGTATCCATTGTGATTTTTCCACATAAATTAGGCTTTAAAAGTGATGAAAATCATAATAGCTTAAAACATTATTATTACATATTTTGCTACAAATTACAAGTATTATTAATTGTAACGTCTAGTAGACGCCACACTACTATACACGTCTGTCTGTTATTCGCGACTACTGCAGTGTTAAAACCTTTTGTAATAAACATTTTGTTAGCAAAACATACATCATGGTTTTTTACTATTTTATTTTCTTTAAAATCAATGTTTTTATTTTTGTTTGTAACCCACATTGTTGTGTTGTATTGGTGGTATTGTAATGTCCTAGGTAACGTTTTGCCTGCAGCTTCATAACATGCACTTGTAGACATACCCTCAAAGGCAACATCAGCCTGTATGAGCTTTAGTCTTTTGGCGTTTCAAACACTTTTGGGGATGAAAATAAAACATTTATTTAGTTTCATACAAATTTATGAAAATTTCCGAACTCCAAATACCTAAGTCTACAATTTTAGTCTACAATTAGAGGTTATGTAGTGGATGTCTCTATACACACACATATACAGTATCAGTCCAGTAACCAGAGAGTTACGGTTGTCAGTGAAATTACACTTTTTCTACTTTAATGATCCAAGTATCAAATAAATTGTTTTTTATTCCGTAAAAATTATGTTCAAAGGCTTTTATAATGCTATTGCTTTCACTGCCGTAAAAAGGTTTTGAATGCTTATTGTGAACACTTTGCTCAATTTATTTCCTTCACCAAAAGACTTCCTAGATTGTGTACCGTAATCCTAGATTGTGTACCAATAATAACTTAACAAGCACCAGTGATTGCAAAAATAAAATAATCAAAATACGATTTATTAAAACAGTTTCGAATTTAAAAAAAAAAAAAACGCTTGAATATAGAAAGTCTGGTTACATAAATCAAGATAGAAAACTTGATGAAAACAGACGATAAAGAAACGCCATGCCCCTTATCTTATTTTCGAATGAAAATCTAATTAAATGACGCCAATGCATAGCCTTCTCTGAACTTTTCCCTCCCCTTTCTTAATCTATTTATGTCTCAAGCTTCTGCAGAAGTTCTCTAATTTTATTAAAATAAATATCCATGGACTCTAAATACTTGGAAACATACTCTCTGAATAGGATCTTCTAATTAAAGGAAGAAACTTGATTCTGCTTCCAACTCCCAGAACCAACACTTTGTTATTAACAGTGTCTCTTTCTTTGTATTTAATATAATATATTTGTCTTTAGTGTTTCAAAACACGAGCAGAGCGAATCTAATTTGAAACTTCTAATCTAAACTAAATTATATAGTAATATTATTGTTTCTATTAATTTTAGTACAATTTTCAACGTATGTTACTTTGAGTATTATGGTAGTTACCTTCTTATGTTTTAAGGTAGTTATTGCAATATAAATGTTAGGGCTTTTAAATATCTAGGTTATGTTTAACTAAAATCCTTATTTTAAATAACCTTTATACAGTTATTAATAGAATGTGCTAAAATGATAACAAAATAAACCACCCCATAATTTCCAATTATGTTTCAGAGATGGTAAGGAAATGGAATAAAATTATTGTGACAATGATATAAAGACCCGGTTTTTTAATTCCTTCCTTTATTTCATTATCTCCATATATATATATATATATATATATATATATATATATATATATATATATATATATATATATATCAAGTAGCAATTTGCATTCAACATATGTGTTGCACACACACATGTGTGTGTGTGTGTGTGTGTGTGTCTGTGTGTGTGTATGTGTGTGTGTGTGTGTGTGTGTGTGTGTGTGTGTGTGTGTGTGTGTGTGTGTGTGTGTGTGTGTGTGTGTGTGTGTGTGTGTGTGTGTGTCTGTGTCTGTGTGTGTGTATGTGTGTGTGTGTGTGTGTGTGTGTGTGTGTGTGTTTGTTTGTGTGTGTGTGTGTGTGTGTGTGTGTGTGTGTGTGTGTGTGTGTGTGTGTGTGTGTGTGTGTGTGTGTGTGTGTGTGTGTGTGTGTGTGTGTGTTCTATGGTAAAGTTTTTAGTATGCGCATACAAACTTGGTTACAATGACCTTGCTTGCTGCATTTTTTTTTATTAAAAATATGACAAAGTTAACGACATGCTCTACTGAATATTAGTAACCAATCAAAGTTTAGCTATCGTAGAAAAACATGGTCATTTATAGATCGTTTAATAATATTTTAAAACATCGTTGTTACAATAAAGGATAAATAAAATGTGCGAGAAGATGATTGTGGCTAAATAATGAAGTGACAAATCTCATACTTAATTTTACCTATTTTTTTTTCTTTAAATATAGAGATAAAGACATCTTTAAAAAAATACACAAAACTTGCTGACGTACATTTTCTTAAATCATTGGCTTTAAATTTTCTGTACAACGGAGAAGAATTTAGGTACCTTGAGATATTAGTAACTGAATCTCCGATACCGCTACTGAGGTCCATGACGTAACCTCTACGACCAGGTTTATGTGAAGTCAGTAGCGTGAGCTGAATGGTTATGAGTTTATCAGCTCGAGTCATTGAGTAAATAAAAACATTGCGTACGAATGTGTTAACACTAAGCAAAGTAATGCATGTCCGTTCCTATCTTTACCATTCTTTACGAAGTACGTTTTAACATATATTATAATAAAAATACTTCCATAAGCAAGTGCTATAGAGTAATGTCTGAATCAGAACGGACGTTTCAGAAATTGTGTCATTATTACCAACGTCATATTTACGGTCCGAGTTGATAATGGTGGACTTTCCCCGAATCATCCGTTTTTATTTAGACAAAACGTTAGCCTACTCTAGTTTCAATTTTGATATTTGTACGACTAGATACTAGGAAACTAGTGATAAAGTGTACCTACATAATCAAGGTGTAATCAAATGAAAAATCATGACGTCAGATCTACGTAACGTGAACTATCCGTAGATTGTTCTCCAAATGGCAATCATAGTCTTGGAGAGAACGATATTTTACATAATTTCTACGTTCTATAACAATACATCTTATAGAGCTCTTTTTGAATTATTAAAAAAAACCGCAGAACCTAGTGGGATTGATTTATAATATGCAGACTGTTTACTAGCAATATGTTTTCTTATCAGTATCCATATTTGACACAATTTATTCGTTATTCGCAAACTATTTTTATAAAATTTCAATTTTTTTTTAATATTCAATTTTTTTCATTAGTTTTAATTTTGGTAAGGCTACCTAATTATTTACAATCCAACCAAATATTAAAGAGCTCCATGAAACTATTTAAACAATATTTTATAAAATATTAAATTTAAATTATTTGTTTACATTACTAGTAACTAGTTAGTTAGATTATTAGGGCAATAAACGCTTTATTGGTCTTCTTATCAACAGGATTACTTTTCGTAATATCTGCAAGTGCAGTCGTGATGGAAATTTAGTTTACTTTTTAGATTTGCTTCCATTTTAAAGTTATTACAATGACTTTACACGACGCTGCTATAGAAACTCAATGTTATTATTTCAGCTCTGGTTTAAATAACTTAAGAAACGGTGAAATTAAACTTATGTAAAAGTTATTGGTAAATATTTTACAAAAAATGTATTAGCATAGTTAAATATAATAAAACAAAATGTCTTTTGTGGCGTATAACCATTTAACTATACAAAGATATTATTAATAAATATAGATTTACAAATAAATTTAAAAACGCAATTTTTACACAGGGAAAGAATAAAATAATTAGTATATTGGTAAAATTTATCATTTGAAGTAGAATGAAGCATGAGATACCCATCATTGCGGCAGCACTTGGAGCAAAACAGGTGGGGAAGGGAGGTACGAGAAGGGTTTTAAAAGTAGGAGAGGTAGGGGAATGGGTAGTGGAGATTGGTATAAAGGGGGGAGGAGAGGAGAGGGCAAGGGAAGAAGTTGAAGAGACTCCTATTTGAAATTTATGCTATAATATTTTCCCGGCTTCAAATATAGTAACTGGATAAGGGCTATGAATAGCGTTCTGTAACATTTTGCAAACCAAAAACATCAGTTTTCAACCCTATTAGTGTTTTGCTTTTAAAGTTATTTTACTAGTTGTTTTATATCACATAACATAAGTATTTATTTTTTTTTACAGGATTGTTGACGACTACGTCACCTTTAGACAGAGAAGCCCAAGCGGAACACACTTTGGAGGTGAGCATTCTTCATGCGAACATTTTTTGTCTTAGAAAATATTTACATGCTACTCCTTTTTGCATGTTAGACTCAACCGAATACATTGCAATATGTATAGGCTTTCTAATACAATAAGCTAGCGCATTTCACCTTCCTAAATAATCTATACAAGGTTTGACCTGGTAGTAACATTTAAAACTTCAAGGGAAATTCAAAGAGACTAAGGGCAATATAAGGCCACAATACAAGAATAATAATATACTGCTAATTTAATTTCTTACTTTTAAATCGATAAGTTCATTTCGAGGACCAGGTCATCATCAGAAGTATAAATACATACCTTATCTGGTAAATAAATTCATCTGTAATACCTTCCAGAGAGGGTAGTTCCGGAAGGTAGACTGAAAACTAATATAAACCACTAAAACAAATACTGAAAATTATTCACAGATTTATCTAATTTAAATGCTTAGAACTAAAGGCTTGTTGACAAAATTTATGTAGAAAATCATGTAGGCAGAGCCTTGTAAGAAATAACAAGGTCTATAGGCCTACAACAAGATATAACAAGGTCTAACAAGAAAATACTAGATTTTCATTTTCAAAAACAACAATTCTTCTGCAAGAAATATTGGGTGTACGAGACTACTTTACACATTTTTTTTTAAATTCATCCTCTGCTATAGCGGTTTTATGATTGCTATATGGCACAACGGTCGTTGTTCTTAAGATTATTTTTTAAAAATTCCGTTCATCGTCCAACCACGTTCATACACGTTGTAGATACATTTAGAATAGTTCTCTGTTTAGTGTCAACCCAATTTATATGACAACTATCTTGAAGTGGAAATTATGAATTTGGTTCTGAAAATTTAACTAGGACTATTTGAATAGTCCAGGTATAGACCAAGGATAAGCTAAGTAGGAGAATAGGATAGGCCAAGATAGGTCCAGATTTAGGCATATAATTTTTAAAAGGGGACAAATTGTTCTGACGGATTACAGAACTAGCTATACTCATAATTCATAAATATATGATCCCAATATATTATAATTTATAGATGTAAATAAATCCTATATTGTTTAATACGCTAGCTGTTTCCCATTTAACTCAACGCATATCATTAGATTCCATGAACTATCGTCTATTGCTTGTTCCACTTCTTTGGACGTATTCTCATGTAATCAATAAATAATTCATTTCTAAATTAAGTTAATTTTGTTTTTATTAAATACTATATCTTTTTTACATATGTACATCAGTAAATTTAGCGGTATATTTGTAACAGATATACGAGTATAACCGACCTATAGCCTAAAAGATGTATATTTCTTGAACATATGTACTTGATTTACCTCATAGTTTTAGGTTAATCAATAAGAGATCTTTCATACAAGATATACTCTCCTAATACCTACAAATAATTCATTTTATTAATAATTTGTAAATTAGTTAGTCTTTTGCACACTAAAAACTGTTTACACCGTTTGAAGGACAGAGAGGGTTTTTGTTTAAAATTCCTTTTAGAAAGAGAAATTCTAAGTTCTTGTCAAAAAAACAAAGCACCAAAATATTAATTATTTGTAATTAATTAATTATTAACCCTCATAACGCCAATGGTATATCAAAACACACACACACACACACACACATATATGTATATATATATATATATATATATATATATATATATATATATATATATACCTTACACTTTAATGTACTTTAAAAAAATCTTACTATTTTTATATAGGAATCGACTTTTGAGAACATTAATTACATTTTAGTTTTCGTCATAAATTGAAGCACTTAGCTACATCAGGACTGTTCGTATAATCGTACTATGCTTAAAATATTAGTTATTCTTATCTTATCTTCTTGATTAAACTACAACCAAGCATTATAATATATATGTAAACACTGTTTCCATAAATTCCATGCGTTTCCATAAAAAAAGAATAATTCGAATAAAAACAATTATTTCAAGTCTACTAACTTAAATATTGTCAGAATTGTCTAATGTACTACGGTACCAATTTAGTAACTCGCATACGTTGTGATAACGAGATAACCTCTTGGAGATACTTAGAGTTTTAAAACAGAGAAAAATGTTTCACTTCGTAAAATAACTTTACAAGGCGTAGAGTCTAGGACAAATTATCCTAAAAAGAAAAATAGTTTTACTGGATCTCTTAAATTGTTGTGTACATTGACTCCAGTATAGAACAATTTCAATTTCTATAAGCTATAGTTTTCTTTTACAGTGTTTAAAATTTTAACTTTCATAAATATTTGCATGGCCTGAAGAGGTCGCCTGCGTAGAATGATTTTATGGGATATGTATACGACAAAGTAAGCCTACAGGTATTCTGTCCGAAACAAGCAGCCTTTATTTTTTATTTAAATTTACGTCCTAGAAGGTTCACTTTCAGCAAATTCAGTTTCAACAAAGATTTTAATAGATGTCAAATTCAGTACTCCTGTCACTTGCAGCCTCTGAAACTCAGAAACAAACCCGTTTTGAATAATCTACGCGTGACGTACGAGATAACCCTCCTGGCCATACATTTTATGTGGGACAGTGCAGTCGAACCCTGACTAAAATTGAATTTTCCCTCTATGCATCCATCAATTGCATTGATGGTCCTCGTTGTTTAAACAGCTTCTTCTAATTCTCAAAACAGACAAAAAATTGTATTTTCACTGTAGTTTTTAAATTTATTGGTCTGCTTTGTACTGCTTAAATTTATTTCTTTTGTTAAAGTGTTTCCTTATAAACAGTATTCAATTCATACAGTTATTATAGAATAAAATGTAAAAACTATGAGCTTACTAATTTATTTAATTCAGCTTACTCACAAACTCAGAAGTAATGACCTGGACTTCTATGAAAATTCACTGCCATAAACGTTTTGAATCCAGACAAACCTCTAACGGTTTAATAAAATGATCACAGTTATATAAATAGAATACTACTCAGCTTCCGCCGCTCTCAGGAAACTAAGACCAATGTAATGCCCAAGTTTATGGTAAAAATTTTATTAGCACGGGACACTCATTTTATTAGTTATTTTTTTATGTTGTTGTTTAAAGTCCTACAGTGGCTTATTTAACTGAATTAGGACCGAATCTTTGAGACCCTGGTAATTCGATAGTCGGTGTAGCTTGGAGGGAATTGTTCATCCATTATTCCGAACTGCACAGACGTAAATACAAACAACACGAGCAGGTTCAGAAGTTACGATTAGACAGGTTTTTCTTTTAGATTGTTTAAAATAAAATAATTTGAAACTGAAATTAGTAATACTGTCTTAGGAAATCCAATGAAAATTCAAAAGAACTAATGGAATTAAAAAGCCCTGATTTTTTATTCACTAATATTGTAAAGAACTTTATGAAGAAACATAGTTTATTTTATACGTGGCTCAAAAACATAGGATTTTATTTTCTAAAAGATTTTTTTGTCTCTTAATAAATATTTTACAACCACTTTCCTTTTAGTACCTACAATCAATAGCCTTGAAATCTATTATTGATAAACCTATTTTTCGCCTTCATTATTATAAGGCGAATACAATTAGTAACCTCTTTACAATTATTAACACTAAAATATACAAAGAAAAGTTATAATAAATATACGAGATACACTTAAAATATATAAGATAATACATAATCACTGAAAAGTTAAACATAGTATGTTGCATAATTAATTTTATCTTGTTTCGATATTCTGATTTAGCTACAACAATGTGTAGTGCTCAAACATAGTTTAAAAATATATCAAAATTAAACTAAATTAAGCACTACACTTGATGTCATAGATTAGATGACAGAATCTCTTTTTCAACTTGGACTGGAACTGATACTTGATAAAGTGGTCATGAGGAAACTAAATTTGACGGTTCTATAACAGTTTTTAAAGTTATGATGTTCATTGTGTTTGAATTTTAGTGTAATCTGTCGTTGAAAATGTACATGGAAGTGTAACTTATTTCAATGTTTGTATAGTTCAATCGGTTGCATTAAGCCTACTTTTATCATTTAGTGTTAGTAAAACTTGTAGTTTGCTGAAACGGTTGTGTAGTTTTGCTTTGTGAATATGAGATGTTCAGCAAAGTTTGATTGAGTGTTGTATACTGTGGGTCCTTAATGAGTTTTTGATATTTTAATGTCCATAACCCTCTAAGATGGATTATAGTACTTGGTAATTCAAGAAGCTGAGAAGAAAAATACAAGTTAATTTATAAGCTGTGTAAGTTAACAGTTGACACTAACCGAATTTATGCAATTGGTTTGTTCATTGACACTCTTTGTCTTCATTTATTACAGATATGTTAATTATTACATCTTAGAAACATCAGAAGAAAGAATTATGTTTTCTCAAGATTGTGGTTATGTTTGCCGTTGGGATTATGAAAAATGTTATTTTGAATCATTTGTTGATGAAACAAACTCTATGACATTGAAACAGATAATGCACCTATTTTTAGTTGTCGTTTGTAGCAATATAAAAACAAATTTAAGATATGTTTACAGCAAACACATCATCAAACATATCCTAAGCATAAATTAGGCTTCTTTCAATTAGATATATATATATATATATATATATATATATATATATATATATATATATATATAATAAATTAAAAATATTTTAAAAACAAAAATATTTTAAATGCATATATTATTCTTTAACATTATTTAATATGATTTAGCAAGTTAAGTTTTAATTTTTGTAAAAATATTTTTTTACATATTTATTTTTCTAGAAAATGCTGGTACTCTTTTATCGGTGGAAAGCTTTGAATAATATATGCATTAAAAGTATTTTTGTTTTTGAAATATTTTTAATTTATTAACTATATTACAAGAAAACATACCACCATATTGAATGTATATATATATATTTATATATATAATACGTTTTCTTGTTTAATAATTTAAAACAACACAGGTTATTCAAATACAAGAATATTTATTATTTTATATCCAAAGCTTTTCGTTGGCAAACAGTACCAACATCATCAGGAATGAAAATTACAGTAATATTGTAATTTTCATTCCTGATGATGTTGGTACTGTTTGCCAACGAAAAGCTTTGTATATAAAATAATAAATATTCTTGTATATGAATAACCTGTGTTGTTTTAATATATATATATACCCCGTAAAATAGTTTATAATGTTTTCTGTGAGAATACGAGACTGAGATTACTTTTGTGCAATAACTCCAGTTGTTATTATACTAATAAATGTATTAAATTTTTATGGCCTGATTTTAATGCTCTTTTAAAGTACAATAAAAAAAGGTTTTCTCTTGAAAAATCCTTTATTACATTCTTTATATTTGAATTCTTCTACTCAATAAACTAATCAATCACCACCAGTTGGTTGATGAAACAAGCCATTACTCGGTTTGTAAGGCATTCACAGAAATTTAAAAGAACAAGTGGTTTGTTTTTATATACTTCATTTTTATTCCTTATACTGTTTTTGTGTTAAAATTAAAGGTTCTCTACTTACATCAGAAAAAACCTACTAAACTTTGCGTTATTATGGGCGTAATCAAAATTTTTAATCCCAGTAAATTGAAAAGTTTTATATTAATGAGAAACCTCAAAAGTAGATTTATTTGGAATTGTCACATTTTTTTACATATGTAGAGGTTTTTAGTGTATAATGTTTTATTCCTAAGAAGGAATGACGTTCTTCCTCAAGGTTAATCATCTTTGCCCCATTATATCTTGTTTCTTTCTTTTGTGAGATAGTCCCCACAGATTGTCCGAATATCACCCTAATCGATCTAGCCTAAAGGACTTTTAAGCATAAATTCGTAAATGTATGAGCTATAATAATTAGACAAATACATAAACAGGTAACAAAAACTAAGCTACAAAACAATGTGTATTAAATAGTATTGGCTAGCTAGGAAAAATAATTCTATATCAATAACCAAAGGCAAACGGTGTTAAATAGTATCTGTATCAATGTGTCTTAAATAATATTGACATTTCTTAAAAAACAAAAAATTACTGAAACTTTGGGTGATTTATTAAAAGATTAGTATTGTAAAACAAATAATGACACAGCAGCAAAATTTTGTCAGCATAAAATAAATATTGCTGTTTTATTTTAACAGTAAAACTAGCTATAAAAAAATAGATATGTAAAATTATATATACATATATATATATATATATATATATATATATATATATATATATATATTTAAGATCAAATAATATACACAAATACAGGAATATTTAATTTATTGAATAATAAACTCAAAGTCTTTCGCTGGTTTACATTACCAACATCCTCAGGAGTTACAATACTAAGAATGATCTATATACTAAGAATCATTCTTAGTATTGTAACTCCTGAAGATGTTGGTAATGTAAACCAGCGAAAGGCTTTGAGTTTATTATTCAATAAATTAAATATTCCTGTATTTCTGTATATTATTTGATCTTAAAAATATTCTAACAGGAAAACACATTTGATATTATATATATATATATATATATATATATATATATATATATATATATATATATATATATATATATAATCAACCAGAGGTGAAGAAAGTACCTCTGACAAATAATTGTAGTATTTTTAATGGCCTTTAAAATAAACTTAAAAACACAAATTTAAAATTTTCTCACAACTAAAAACATTATTAGATATCATAAACCTAAAAGGAATATCTTCAAGGTTGTAAAGGTCTGGGATTTGCAAAATCCAAAGTGATTCACGCTTTAAAACTCCTTTAGGGCAGACCAAGCGTAAGGCTATAACGATCTTCGAGGAGCATCTGCTTAGGATCAGACTGTAACCGCCCTGCTTAACAGAACACATCCTTCAAACTAATCCCAACCTGGATTTATAAAGTGTTAGTTGAATTAAACAAATATCTAACCAGACATTACATCATAGTTTTTAAAATCTCTCAACTACAAGATTTGCTGTTACATAATATATTCTTTATTCCTTGGTTTAGTGACATATGGTTAGCAGATATGGTTTTCTGAATCCATACAGAAATTCCTTATTAAATTTGATTCTAAGTAGCGTTTAGGCTACTAATTTGATAATATAATTAATCAATAATTAACAATTTCCTAATTAAATTTCTTCCTAAACTTTAAACAAAATAAAATTTTACGCGCTACCGTCTCATTAACGTTCATTGCTACTTAATGTTTTACAATTGTGGTCTTAGCGTTTCATAATTTTACATTGTCTACAAAATAAATCAGTTTTATTATACTTTGTTAAGTCGTTGACACTAACATACCAACTTGCAACTTTTGTTTTCGTCATCTGAGATAATGTTTAGAATAATCTTTTAACTGCTTATTTGGTTAGTATTAATTAATACCTTCTACAAACTGTGGTGTAATTTGTTATTATAAATAAATAAAACCTCTTAAGCAACAATAAATCCAAGTCTTATAATAATTTCCTTTAAAGATAATTGCTTCTAATAGAAATGTACATCAGGACATAAGAAAAACCTTTTTGTTCTTCAAGAGGTTTAATTTATTATTAATATACAACATCATAGTTAAAATTTAACATTTAATACGTTTGGTAAGTATAATATACTTTATGATTGTGTACACTGGTAATTTTAACTGCATTTTACTAAATTTTAACTGGTAAGTAGATTGTACCCCCCTTGAGTACAACTACCCCTAACTCGGCCTGTACGTAACCTAGGACTATAGGGGTAATTTTGGATGATGCACCAGGTCGACGCGACCTTGATCCTAGCATTGGGGGTGGATTCGACCACGTTTAGAAGGGTGGGGGGTAGTTTTTCGAAAAAAATAAATTCTAACCCACTGACCTAAGCCAGCCAAAATGGATCCAACCTAACCTAACCTACGTGTGGGGGTGACCTCAGCTACGTTCAGGACCATCTCCGGGGGTAGCTCCGGGGGTGGATTGGGGTGTGGGGTAGTTTTTGAAAAACTTTTGGAAAAATGTGCCTTGACCGATAGGGTGAGTCTAGAGAGCATTATCACTACGGTTGGGGGTAGTTTCACCTAGGGGTAGTTTTAAAATAAAATACGAAATTGCCGAAAATCGATCGGTTGGATCAACAGATAGTATGGGATATGTGTAGAGTCCAGTACGGACTGCTGCAGGGATGGTTTCACCTAGGGGTAGTATTTAAATAAAATATGAAATTGCCAAAAATCGATCGGTTTGATCGACAGACAGTACGGGATATGTGTAGAGTCCATTATGGTAGGCTGTGTGGGTGGGATCACCTGTTTCAGATTGCCAAAAATGATCGGTGACCTAGGTAAAAGTCACCCCCGAACCTACTATCTTTAAAGATAGTATCTATTATCTTTAAAGATAATTGCTTCTAGGATGTACATCAGGACATAAAAAAAACGTTTTTGTTCTTCAAGAGGTTTAATTTATTATTAATATATAACATCATAGTTAAAATTTAACATTGTATACGTTTGGTAAGTATAATAGACTTTATGGTTGTGTACACTGGTAATTTTAACTGCATTTTACTAAATTTTAACTGGTAAATGTGATATATGATGAAAATTACAACGTGCATTTCGTTTATAAAATCTCCAACTTGAAATAAAGAATGAATTGTCAGTACACAGCTTTGGTTTACCAACATAAGGTGACATATTTAAAACTGACACAGTCTCTATTAGTATGTAATTTTTCATCGCTTGACGGTTAAAGGAGATATTGTTTCACTTAAGGTTTGAAATTTTTAAATAGGCTACAAAATCAGCCCGAGCAACATAAATGGCTAATGTAGATTTCATACCTGTCTGTGGAAGATATTTATATATAATATTTTAGTCACCTTGTAAGTACTCTGATCCTATCAATCTTTACCCAAGTTTTGGATTGGCTAAGATATTGAAAATGGTTTTCTATCGTTTAGAATACTTTAAAATAATCTAAAAGCGACATTGTTTTAATTTTTTTTAAATTTTTGTTTTTAAATTTAACCTAACCTAAAATATCCCAATTTGATTGTTCTAAGAGTTCAGTGATACGGAAGAAGAAATATTACCCCCAGTGATAGTATTTCTCTCTGAATGACGCCGTTTGTCGTCACAGCGAATCTTTACCTAGTAAACGTTATTTCTTTTAAACAAACCAAATTCTCACTAACTTGATGCCTGTAACACAGTGCATTATATTATATTATAACCTAATTTCTCATTAAGTTGTGTATGTGTTAAAAATGAATTTAAATATGTACATTAGTGCTAGTTAAAGATATCTAAAACGCCGTTACTGATCGTTATGGAGTCACATTTTAGATAAATTTAGTTTAAACTCGTTTCCGGTGGATTTACTTACTTTTTAAAATTGTAATTTGATTAGTCAATATGATTGGTATCACCTACGATAGGTGGATGAAGGAAGTGTAGAGGATAGAACCCCCCTAATAGAGGACAAAAGGAGATCATGGCCTTACGAGTGCAGAGTATGACTTAGATCTACACTCTATATGGGTCACAAAGAGATGCCTATACTAAACTGCCTAAAGAGATGCCTAAACTGTAGAATTGGGTCTGTGAAAGAGACCATGTGTTGACAAATTTATTACTTTTTATCGTGCTTAAGGTTAATTACATATTTTGAATGTTTACATAATATACAAGGAAGCTAATGGTACCTGAAGCGATATATTTGTTCAACCTGAAAGAAATAAAACCCATTAGTTCGAGTAAATTGGAAGAAAAAAAAACTTTTGGAATATGACTCTCGATACAAATTGCCAATTATTATTTCTGAGGGAACGTAAGTAAAAACCACTAGGGACTACACTAGGGTTAAATGAAGTAATGTAATGACTAGAACTTACTCTTATACCCATGTCACTGAACGCTGCAGTAGAGCATTGCAGTGTAGTAGAGTTTCGCCCGTCCTTGCTACTTATCGCTATCGTTGGAATGATCTAGAGCAGGCGTAATTACTTTACGGTCCGTCGGCGCATGCGCCCCTATGAACAAATTTTTGCTGCCCTCACACTGTTAGGAATTAAAACCGCAGTTCGATTGCAATAGAATTTTTGAAGATGAAATGAAGGATAGGGCTCACTATGAGTGTTGGAAAGCAGTTTAAAAGCACAAATTTCCTAACCTAACTGATGTGCTAAAAAAATTTTATGTGTATCTACTTATCTATGTGAATCCACACTCAATAATCTGAAGTTCATAAAAATCAAGTACAAATCCATATAATGTTGAAAATATTTTGAAAATTTCAGTTTCTTCCCAACCGGGTTACATAAATGCCATATTATAGTTGTGAAAGACTTCGCCAATCATCTTCACAGAATTAACCAGTTCATTTATTCTTGGAGTTAAGTCAAATACATTTTTCTACTTCTTTACGTGCAAAACAGTTAATTAATTTTAGTGATGTAATTAAACTAATTTACAATTACACTGTTTTTAAGTTATTTATTGCCAATTATACTTGCGCCCCTGAGGATAACTTCATACAAACTATTGGACTCTCTAAGAAAAGCTAGTGAAAATCTCTGATCGAGAGCGTTGTGATCAGATGATCATGACTACCTTCTTCTACTAGGCAAATGGACAGGAGGAGGGCGCGAGATCCGTTCGCTGCAAGGGGCATAGGAGATAGTGATTACCGGGCTACATCCTAAAGATACCAACCTCGACGTCTCGACAAGCCATTTGATTTTACGATAGGCTATATAAAACTAAAATATGAAAAGATATTTTTAAGGTAGGATCCAGCCAATCACCAAGTATAACAAGGCCAACTGGGAATGGATAGTATCCGATTGCACCACCTGAACTGAGCCAATCAGAGGGGTATTGTGACGGTACAGAAAACATGGTCCTTCGGAAGGTTCTACTGCGATAGTTCTGGAAGAACGGGTCGTGCCGTAGTTGTTGTTGAAGACCGGTGACCAATCTAGTCCTCACAGTAATGCCCTTGACGTCTATCAAACTTCTACCACGGACTAGATATCAAGTCACCCGCGCTTGATTTGAGAAGCAAGAGTTTGAGGTTGCATTCATGGGCCAGAAGGTTCGATCAATAAAGTTTGTTTTATATAGTCATTTGGAGCCGGTCGAAAAACATCATGAACTAAATAGTCCGGCTCTATTAAGATCGAAATACCACTCGAATAAAAACTGCAAATTACTTTCAAGATTTAAATAATAAATCTTTGGCCAGAGTTCCTTTCTGTATTAAATAAAATATTTTTAATTATTAGATTTAATTAATAATAAAAAGTATTTTGGAAGAAGTATTTTTAAAAAAAAAAGAAAAAGAAAAGTTGAATCAATACTAAATATGTTTTGAAGGACTATTACTAGATGGTTAGTCATAGCCAGAAAATACATAAGTGAGAAATATTTTAAAATAAACTGTAACGCATTTATCACTGCATTATCCTTTCTACCATAATTACGTTTTTTCTTTCTTTTTTGTTAAAAATTTCATAGTTTACTCCTATTATGAAATTAATATATAACAACTCTTTTATAGTTATAAAAAAATAAAATATCTATTAAGTTTAATCATCTAGTTATTGATAAAATAAAATATACTTGAATTTTCAGAACATTTATATCTCACATTTCAAACAGTTATACACTTTTCTGTTTTATTTTGCACACATTTTTTAAAATTTACATTTTTTTCATTAACGTTTCTGATTGCAAGCAATCATCATAATTTACGATTACTAGTGATAAATTGACCTTGAGCCAATATAGTTTTCATGTTGATTTTACATATAAAAAATCGTAAAAGCGACGAAGCACATTCAACGAACATTGAAAAGATGACTATCGAGTTTAATAAAATGGAATTCCATTACTGCGGACATCGCTTGTATTAACCCTCATTGGGGATTTAGAGCCATTACGTCATGTCGTCTAAATCAATTTCTATTCGTTATAAAAACATTGCTGTTGTTGAATTTCGAACTTTATTGAATGGTATTGATTTGTTTGAAATACATATTTTGTTTAATACTAAACAATTATATTAAAAGAGTAAAAGACTAGAGATGTTTAAAAACTACATAAACTATTTTATTCCTATAAAATTCTTAAGAAACACAAGTAGTAAGAAACGATGTAATAATAATTATAAGGGGAATATTTTATTAAAATAAGTTAACTAAATATATATTGAATATATATTAATATATAAATATATAATTAAATATACAAAATAATTATTACGATAGTTACATCTTACAAAAGAAAGTTTGTGTATTAAATTATTTAATCTTGAATAAAACCAAAAATATATTACTTAGGAAGAAATATAACAATACAGGCACTTGATGACGTAAGTGGACATTTTCAGTATTCAACTACATTTAACCAGAGGCTCATATGTGTATCACTTGTATATCGAAATTTGAATTCGATAGCATGTAAACTACATAAACTATTTTATTCCTATAAAATTCTTAAGAAACACAAGTAGTAAGAAACGATGTAATAATAATTATAAGGGGAATATTTTATTAAAATAAGTTAATTAAATATATATTGAATATATAAATATATAATTAAATATGCAAAATAATTATTACGATAGTTACATATTACAAAAGAAAGTTAGTGTAATTAATTATTTAATCTTGAATAAAACCAAAAATATATTACTTAGGAAGAAATATAACAATACAGGCACTTGATGAAGTAAGTGGACATTTTCAGTATTCAACTACATTTAACCAGAGGCTCATATGTGTATCACTTGTATATCGAAATTTGAATTCGATAGCATGTATTTCGTTAAAATTAATTAAAAATAAAGAAGAGGAGAAATGTTATTTTTAAAAAACATTTTAGCCTATACAGGATATGAAAACATTTATAAAATTCTCCCACTCAGCTATTTCCAGAATTTTTGTTACATTTTCTTAAAATTTTTAAAACTGATTAAAATTTAAAAAAACATAACATTTTGAAAATGGTACATGGGTCAAATTTTCAGTTTATAAACTAATTTTAAATCCAAGTTCATAAGAGTTCCCGTAAGATTTATTCAACTTTAAGTTCGGCTGTGCACGTTTTTACTGTACAATATTCACTTCCGTTAAAGTTTATAAGAAATAAAGAATTTCTCATTATGATGATGAAAATGAGAAGACACACATGTAAGACTTATTTTTTCCAAATAATACAAATACTATAGAAAAAAGAAAAATATAGAAATGATTCTACTTCCTAAGTCAAAATAAATGAACAATAAGTTAATTATATGTTTATGAAAAAAAACGTTATTTTACCCCGTACACCTAATAACCGCTTTAAATACATTTTTGACTGGACTTGATCAGTGTGAAATCATACCAATATTTCTGATATTGATATTTTAATTGAAATGAGTACCACGGTCTTACATACTACGCAGATGTGATTTGCGAATACAGTCAACTGGCTAGTGATATTTTTAGTGCTTATTTTTAAAATAACAATGCAAAATATATTACCAATATATTTATAACAATAAAAGTGTAAGCTAATTATATCATTTTAAATGTTAAGGAAGACTTTCATAACATGAAAGTGTTACAGTGAAAGTCTTTTACAAAAAAAATGACATTTTAAAAGAAATTTTGTTTCAACCACTGATGTTAAGCTATACTAAATGAAAAACAAAACGTCGAGAACAACCACAGCAGACAACTCGAGGGGTTTGAAATTTATATTATGAGGAATGTAAAAAATTGGTTCGCTGAACGAATCTGGTTTTTGAGAAAACTAAAGTTTTCTAAAAGCTAGACGTTAAGAGAAATTCCGGTTTTGAATAAAATTCATTATAGGCGTACTAAGTTTATATTTGTATTTTATGTTCACGATATTTGAAAGAGGAGCTAGTAATTAGGACTGAACCCAGAGGATTACTATTATAGATATATGCATGTTTATGGGGGGGGGGCAAATTACTTGGTAGTGGCTCTTTCTTTTTATCAATCATATAAATAAAAACTATTGTTGTTAGGAAGTTTAAAATCAGAATTATAAATTAATCCTAGCGTAAATTTAGATCAACTATGTTTTAATCTCAGAATGTTATCACTGATATATTCCAGAGAGTAAACAGTTCGTTATTTAAGAATAAAAATACTTTTATTTTACAGTTAAGCATACGCTAATGGAAGCTGTTACACGCTGGATTCACGTTGGGAGCGGAATTTTTCAGCTCAGGGATTTTACCTAAGTAATGCCATAATTTTCCCCTAGTTGGGGATCACAGACTCTTTTCCTTAAGCATAGTATGTTTTATTCCCCTTGTCCCTGTATTTTTTACATGGGAGTGTAACCACTAGACACCTCTCCATGAGCCCAACATACAAAAGGGCTTCTTTCATTGGGCGACCCTCTACTCGCGATCGCATGATCCTTCCTGTAAGGTAAGGTTTATTATCTTACTTTAATGATTGGAATCCATTCCGATCCTTTGGTATACAATAAGAGCTCTCAAGATCTCAAGGGTTGTGTTTATGCTTAGCTAGGACCAAGTCTGAGGCGCTTAGGTAAGGCCAACTGAGGGTGGATAAAAATCCAATTGAAATATGGGGACCTAGTCGCTAGGAAGATACTACTGGTCCCGAGTGGTTCTGAACCGCTGTATCTCTATCTCGTCCAGTGGGGTAACCGTTACCAGCCTATCTTACAGCAAGGTCCCAAAACCTTTGCATAGTAGTACCATGGGTTGTGGCAGACCCCCCCCTCCCCCCCCCATCTCAGGCCTGAGGCTAGTCCCTCGGGTTGAAGTCACGAGTTTGAGGCGATAGTGAGGGTAGAGTTTTCATATGCTTGGACTGGAGATAATTCCACATAAGGATCTATTTTTGTGTTTTTTGACAAGAATGTGGATTCGAAAAGCAGGAAAGTATTAAGAATTATGATTAAGTATTAAAAATATATTAATAAGTATCATTATATAATAGATAAATATTACTCGGCATTTCCTACTTAACTGTTGGATTTAATTATTGATAATAATAGAGTACATAAAACATTTAAGTTTAAAGTATTTGTTTAACCTTTCAATGCGTAAAATAATTACGTTTTAGAGTGTTATCCTACAATGTTAACTGTGACTGAAGTCTTTTTTTCCGTACGTAAAGTGTTGAGTACTGTGTATTAATAGTTTTACATTTAAGGGGTTATGTGTTTACAATAAATCCAAAGATGCTTAACCTGTATTTGTTAATTTTACATCAGACGAAATAGTTAATTTTCACAGGAATTTTGGGATATACAATCAGAAACAGTAGATAAAATGTATTTCCCATTCAGCACTCGATCTTTACTAAAGATGTCTGAATAATAACGGTTTCACCCAGACGCTTGTTCATAGGATATAATGCTGCAAGCAATGTCCACAATAATGGGATTCCTATTCGTTATTAACTTTATTACGTCGCCATCTTTTCATTGCTCGTTTACCTCTCGGCATTGCTTTTTGAAGTTGTTTTATACGAATCCAATGTTGCCTGTATCTAGGTCGCGACAAATTAGTTTTAAACGTCCCCATTCGCAGCCTCGTCTATTCCCTGGCTACACAGTAAAATAGCCTTCACTCATTCCGTACACAGTTGTCATATTATATTACTGAAACCATTCTAATCATTCTAAAATGACGAAGCAAAAGTTTTAATATCTGTAACGTAATAGAATTGAAATTTTAAAAATGGGTTTGTTTTTAATTATTATATTTATGACAAAAAATTATATTTATATGTTTACAGTCCGTTCAGAGAGTTTAGTTCGCTTAGCGTTTTTAATGCGTGACGTCAGCTATTGTAAATTATTATTTATAAACCTAATTTATAGTTTACTACAAACATATAGGTGAAAAAATCCCAAAACCACAAAAATTAATCAAAAAATAACTAAAATAAGTTACCTAAGATTAAATCCTTATGTACATTTCGATGACAAAGTCATCATCTTCAGAGGTTCCTATAACAAAAGTACAATCTAGAATACAACGAAATTAACAAACTAGACTGACCTAGTCAACAAACAGTCAGTCTAGTTTGTTAATTTCTTTGTATTCTAGATTGTACTTTTGTAATAGGAACCTCTGAAGATGATGACTTTGTCATCGAAATGTACATAAGGATTTAATCTTAGGTAACTTATTTTAGTTATTTTTTTATTAGTTTTTGTGGTTTTGGGGGTTTTCACCTATATTTTTGTAATATATTGTACCACTGTGCTCTTGATATTGTATATTATAGTTTACTATTCATCATGGTGCATCTGAATTACCTTTAGTTGCATTTTCCCCATCGGCTTTTAAAGTGAAAAAGGTGGAACTGATACATACAGCTTTAAGAACGTTCACCCAGTTTGTTTGATTATCTATTGTACAGTTTGTTCCAAGTACATTGGTTTGACTCTATTGGTTTTCAGATCTCGTACCTCTTAGTATGCATACAATTTACTGCAGATATTTTTTAACGGAAGTTTTCAATCATTTGTAACTGATTTTCCTTTCCTTTAAGGCTTGGTAAAACTTTCTGTTACTTAAACACTTGTTATACTTGTTAAGCTTCTACGAAAATAAGACCGAAAGTAAAATTTGTATTGTTATTTTAAAGTTTAAGGATATCTTTAATATTATATTAATTTTAAAAAGTATAACATCTTTCGTACATCTCTTGGACTCACTAAAATTTAATTGGGTAAACTAACTTATAAGTGTTGAGATAAAGATTTCTTTATCATCACGAAAAACAAATTCATCCAGATTCCAATGCACTACTTGCTTTATTACAAGTAATGGTATACCCTATCTGAAAGTTGTTTAATGAGATCAGTGTTGCGTCTAGTTGAGAATTTCATTAAAGCGTTTCCTTTGGTAGAATGAAATCCTGTGAAGCAAGCTAGAAGAAATACAACGGCTTTAGATAAAACATTGGTTCGCTAATTACATAAACACGTTAGACTTTTTCTTCCTCTTTGCTACTCTAAAATACCATGTATTTTTTAGTGTCGAAAACGTAAATAGTAATAAAACTTACGTTAACTGTCGTATTGGGAAAATAATCTCACAGTAAAAACACAAACACTAAACTAAAACATAGTAACAAAGTATCTGTGATTTGGATATTTTTGAATTTTTTATTTTGGATTTTTCGTAGATTTGAATATACAAAATAAAATTGAGGTTTACTGTGTAAGACTACCTCACTGCATTGAAAATCGCTACGTATGGCCTCACCCCAGCCATACAACGTACTTTAAAGATATGATGCGTGACCTTCTAAAGTTAAACCTAGTTTTGATTTTCTTGTTACAGCCAAATTTTAGCCAAACCGGACTCTTATACTGCAATATACTGTAATTTACACTAGCTTACCCACACAGCGTCACTGCGACGTGAGAAAAAAGAAATCTCAAGGAAACACATTATGAAAAGTTTCAATTTTACCTGTAGAATTTTTTAAAATACCGTGGATTTATTTTCAAATAGGGAGACGTTCTTCCACGAACATTTAAACACATAATGAAACCAATTGTTTAGAGCTTACGTGTTTTATTTTTAAGGTGGTAAAGTAACAGTTTATGTTACATCACTGTGTGTAGTTTAATAATCTTAAGAGACCACCCCCCCCCTTATATTTGGGTCTCCCTGTACCTTCGTTGTATGTATGTATTTATTTATTTTTATAGATTTTTTGGAAAATTATTTTAAATAATGTTCTTTTCAAATTTTCACTTTTTTACCCGTTAAAATTTAAATTTAGGTTAAGAAATCAATTTAGATCTCAAAATAACAAAACATATGTAGTTTCTAAACATAATACTTGTTTTCACCTGCGCATTGTTCAGTCAGTCATTGCTTAAATCCAGTCATTTTATTTTTAAAATTTTAACTTTGGGATTTATATGTTGCTTTCCTAATAATTTGCAATATTATTTTTCCTTAGGAATGTTTTGTAAAGAAAAGGGTTTTCCCCTACGGACACGAGGTTATTCTTTATGTCATAAACTTTGTACATTTTTCATGTCTATTTTTTTTAAATCAATTTTTACTAAGTACATTCTTAGTGCGTATTTAAGTAAGACAATGAAGGGACCCTCGAAATTTCAAGTTTTAACTGTTAAAGTTTGGGATGCACATTGATCAGTCTGTCAAAATATTGACGTTTCTATATACATGGATATATATATATATACATATAGCTGTAGTATCGTAGTTTACTATAGGACTCTGTCTTATTAACCTTACAACTGAGCGCACATAGAATGAAACGTAGTTTGATAGAGACGTAAGACGCGTCTATTTTATTCGCAACGATGCAGCACTGTAACTACTGATGTAATGACAAATCAGTTTACACAGCAGACTTTGTGGATTGTCTATTATGCTTGGATAATGATAATTTTTATATCTAGGAGCAATTGTTGTGTAATTTTTTATTACATACAAATAAAACTTTTTATAATTAAAAAATAAATTCCTGGTAGTAATTTCATCTGAAGGTAACTTTGCAATCGAAATTTATATCAAGATTTAAATAAAACGTACACGTGTTATGGGGGTTTTATTTATTTATAAAACGAAAAAATTATAATAGTGTGTAAATAAGATTTATTTCCGCAGCTGGTGCCTAACGTTTATGCTAACAACATGATAGGCAATTGAAGGCTGCCAGATGTGACACGTTCCTTTCTTATTGATTTGTTTACAGACCCATGCGTTCTGTAATGCCTTTTCTACCCACGATTTGTGTTCCACGTTGATAGAGTGAAATTTTAAAATTCTTAGAAGTAGGTTTCATTTCGGCCGAAGACAATGGTATTTCGGAGAATGAAGCTACTATTGTTAAAGGTTACTATTTGTGCCCTATGTGTAACTGTAGGATACCAAAACTACTACAATAAACTGAGCTACTAAGTCCAAGGGCATATAAAGAATAGTCCAAGGGCCCTGTAAACTGAATAGTGGCTATTATAAAAACGTTTTGTAATTAAATAGTTTTAGGTTTTTACAAATAACTTACTATATATAGGGTGGTTTTTGTAATGACACTTTTTGTTTGTTATAAAATTGAGCACATTCTCTTCATTTATAATTTGGTGCTAACTATAATCGCTTAAAATATAAACTGATGAAAAACATTTTGAAAAATATAAGGATTCCAATTCTACGTCCATATTTATATGTATATATATATATATATATATATATATATATATATATATATATATATATATATATATATATATATATATATACAGTAGAAACCCTCAAATCCGAACCCGCGTGAAATCTGAATATGATTTGATGATAGCCAAATTACAAAAAAGTATCTAAATTTTATTGAAGTATGTACTAAAAGTTTACTACTTACGTAAAACAGGACTGAGATGTGTAATATATTGGAATTGACACTGTAAAAACATGATACAATACGAAGGCCTATACTGTACTACAGAATCACTTCATTAGCGCAGAATTTATTGACAGTGAAATAAAAAATTAAAAAGACAAACACTAAACTATATGTTTCACTTTAAAAGAAAAGACACAAACACTTAACTATATTATTCACTTTAAAAAATCAGTAACCTTCATCTGGCGAAGAGACATAAACTTTCTCGAGGATAATATGTTGCGCCACCGTTGCATTAGCATTCCATCAGAGGGTGTTGCAACTGCATGTTGTCTTGTTTTGCGTAACGCAACGAAATGTCTATAGCGGCGGCACCGTCGGCATAAATAACAGCATTCGCAGAGGCATCTGTTTCCTAACTATCAAAATCTGCTACACTGTCATCGTGTTCATTGTTATCTAGTGCTGTTCCCTCTTCCAGACAACTTTCTTCAGCATCTTCACATCCTGGAACTCTTTGAATGAGATGAATATCATCACTCCGTGTTCTAAGTGGTTTCCACAAATTCAAATCTAGGCCAAAGCTTCTTTCAATATTTCTGCATTAAAGTGTTCCTGATATTATTCCAGGATTCAACTACCCAATAAATTACATCATTTATTTTAATCGTCTTGAGTTTTTCTGGAATAGAAAGAGAACAATCTTCTTCAATTGTTTGCAGAAGCTTTTTTATGTAGCTCAGTTTCAAGGTCTGCAGCACAGCTTGATCTATAGGCCGAAGCATCGATGTCACGTTAGGTGGGAGAAAAATTGTTTTTATGTCTTTACATACCAACTGCATGTCTGAAGGATGTGAAAGAGCTTTGTCTACCAAAAGTAGATCTTTTGATGGCAGTCCATTTTTTTCATTTAATTTTGTTACTGAAGGAATAAATTCATTTTTAAATCACTCCTTCAAAATATTACTAGTCATCCACTCCTTACACTGATATTAGTAACAAACAGGAAGAGGGTTCGAGTTCATATTTTTTAGGGCTCGTGGCTTGGCGGATTTTCCTATCGCCATTATTGATAGCTTATTAGTTCCTGCGGCGTTACTGCAGGATATAACTGTGAGACGTGTTTGCTCGTTTTAAAGCCTGGCGCAGAAGATTCCTTTAGAAGCAAAACATTTAGTGGGATGCGCTTTAAAATTCAATCCAGTCTCGTCCGCATTATACACTTGCTGGGGTGAATAACTATCAGAGGAATCAAATCTGTGAATTCGTCTAAATATTCTTTTGCAGCAAGATTATCAGCTGATAACTTCTCCGTGCTCGCCGTTAGTTGACTAATTCCGTGCCTTGTCTTCCATCTATCCAACCATCCATTGCTAGCAGTACATTCTGCCTCTCTTGTGTAAGCCATAAAAATACAGCCTCGACAATTTTTTGCATTCATAGAAACTTTCTCGCGATGGCGTTGTTCCAAAACATTTTATCTTGTAGCACTGCAAAAAGGTTGAATTTTGATACGGAAATATGTAATTAATGCTCTAATATTATTGGTTAATAAAAAACACAATTCCGTCAAATGCAAAATACCCATCAAGTCCGAAATCCGGACTATTTCGGCAAATCCGAACAGGCTATAGAACCAATTAGTTCGGATTTGAGGGATTCCACTTTATATATATATATATATATATATATATATATATCGCAGTATGTTTTCTTGTGTATTAATAAAGAACAAAAGTCTAAATACAAATACAAGAATTATAATTCAATTAAATTAAATTAATTTAATTAATTAAATTAATTTAATTAAATTCAATTATAATTCTTGTATTTGTATTTAGACTTTTGTTCTTTATATATATAAAACAGGTTTTATTTAGTTGCACATTTTTTAAAAATTTTTTAGATTAATTTTTCACGAGGCCCGAATCAAGTCTATCACTGTATGACTACAGCATTATCGGTAGGGTTACGACTTTAAACCCTTACAGATTGCACCTAAAGGAATTTTATAACGTTTAACCTTTAACTGGTTTTAGTTTAAAATACTGCTCACTCATATTAAAAAATCTAGTTTATCTTTGTTATGTTAGTATTGGTAAATTGAAATTTTAACCATATTTTAACCAAGTTTATTTTTGTGATATTAGAAATTGCATTTACATTATTCATAATGTATTTTTAATGGCATATTCAAAGAAGAAATGAGTTTGAATAAACATATGTATTAGGTATTTTTATGAGTTTACGATTCACTCTTAAAAATTACTCTTAAAAATCTATAATCTTTTATTATAATGAGCTTTAAAATAAAGTTCAGAAATCCTCATTTGCTATGTGTGCTGTAAATTACGACTCATTATATATACCTTGGTTATTTTTAAAAACATTATTGACCATCGCATCAAAGTAAGGTGTTGCAGTACATAAGCAAACATATGCTGCCCAGAAACTAACACTGTATACATCAAACTTCATCGCGTAAAATGAGCCCCTCCCTCACTTTGATTTTATACTTGTTTAGCCAATGGTTTTAGTAATGTAAACAGCGATAAATACACAGGAGAGTTGAGTTTCGAGTCTACTCTAAAGAGGTAAAACACTACTGATGTTATCGTATCCATTGAAAGCGTAAATTTAATAGACTATGAATTTCCAAAACAAGATATGGTTACGTTACCGTTTAATACCGCAAAGATTTCCATTTCCATTATCGTTTAATACCGCACAGATTTCCATTTCCATTATCGTTGAACACACACAAACTTACAGCTTTCAACTTTCTAACATATTTTTGCGTATCTATAGAGTGTTTATTTTAATCTCAATAACTCCAACATAAATAAATGTAATTTTTTAAACATTTTTGGATAAAATAATAGAAACGTTTTGAGCAGTTTTTATTGAAAATTAAATTTAACAATAGATCATCACATTTAAAGAATTTAATTTTTATATAAAATAACTATGTCTTACAATACAAACAAATTAATTACATTTAATGCCCTTTGTCATTCCACTACCACTGTTAGCACCACCATATAGTTATAATACTTTCGAACTGTGAAAAATAATCAGACGTTGCTTTGGCCACCAACCTATTCAGACCAACCACGTGGCTATCCTAGTTCAACCTGAAGAAAGCTGCAAACATTTACTATATGAAGTTAATCAAATAACCGTCCTACCAAACGTTACAAATGTATAAATGTAATCAAATATTTCTCATTTCATAAGTAAAAGTTCAAGACCAAAGTAATAATGAACCAAATAAAATCGTTATAATTTATTTTCTCATGAGTTTCAATGACAAAATCATCATTATGAGCGAACAAGCGTTACAATTCTCATTTTATAGCTATAGTTTTAGCTTATCGCTATTTGTTTACTTGTATAATTCAATGTGTACTTGTATATATATATATATATATATATATATATATATATATATATATATATATAATTATTTATATATAATGTGTGAGTGTGTGTGTGTGTGTGTGTGTGTGTGTGTGTGTGTTCTTTCGTACTATAGCACTCCGCGCCACTCTCCTGCCTCCAGCATCCATTGCTGTCCATTTGTCCACGTGTTCGGTTAAACTTTCCTTTCTTCCCTATCTCCGTTGATTCTCTCTCTCTCTCTCTCTCTCTCTCTCTCTCTCTCTCTCTTTCTCTCTCTCCAACTTGTAGATCAGCCTCGCTTCGTCTTCCTACAATATTTATATTTCAGTATTTTTTCGTTTTGTTCGATCGTTGTTCATTCTTTTTACAGGCAAAAAAATTAATTGTTCTTATTTTTTCTACAATGTGAATTGTTATTTCCTTTATTTCTCGTATCTGTTCATTTTTATTAGTTTTTTCTTTATTTTCCAACCGATATCCTCCAAACTTACATATCTGTATCTCGTAATGTTTTATCACTTATTACTTTAATTTGTTACACTTCACTACTATACGCCTTGATGGTTTTAATGATTCTGTTATATATCCGTTTATTTCTTTCGAAATCTGTTGGTTTAAAAGTTTTATTTGTATGGTAACATTCACCGATTATGATGATGACGACTTTGTCATTAAATCGCTTGCAAGGGTATAAATTATTGATTGTGTTTTGGTGTTTTTATTTTTACAACTTAATACACATTTATTGCTCTCACTCTTATCGAGATTATCGTGTAAAAAAAGCAAATTAAATACTCTTCATTATTAAAGATTAACTAAGTATTAATAAATACATGTTACTATCTGCCCTTAAAGTAAACAAAAACGTTATTAGAATTAGGTTTACATGGCAATATTTTAGAATTCAGTTTAATGGGGCAATATTGACATAACTATTAAGGAACTTGTTAATGGATGTTTATTGAAGTATAAGCAATGGCCAACATTTAATTAATGTCAACATATTCTGTGCTTTAACAACATTGCCAAATGAGTCTTAAACCCTGGCCAATTTAGAAGGTCAATGTGAAATAAATATTTAGTATTATTTTAATATACACATTATATTACTTTTACTCTAACCGTGCGCAGTACAGTCACAGTTATAAGCAATAATTATGGTTGTGGCTATTATACTAATATAACCGAAGCTAAACCGCTTTACACGTCTTCTTATACGCCTACAATTATGGACACAATTTAAACAAATTCTCATTAAAAAATTTCAATGTTTATCCCCTTATTAAAATACAAAATAACACCCTACTTTCCACTTAAAAAAATGTCGTTCATTTCAGACAATTGATAGATTTTTATCAATTGAAAATTTAAAAAACAAAGATATAGGAAAACAAAGATATAGGAAAACAAAGATTTAGGAAAACAAAGATATAGGAAAACAAAGATATAGGGAAACAAAGATATAGGAAAACAAAGATATAGGGAAACAAAGATATAGGAAAACAAAGATATAGGGAAACAAAGATATAGGAAAACAAAGATATAGGAAAACAAAGATATAGGAAAACAAAGATATAGGAAAACAAAGATATAGGAAAACATAGATATAGGAAAGCAAAGATATAGGAAAACAAGGATTTAGGAAAACAAAGATATAGGAAAACAAAGATATAGGGAAACAAAGATATAGGAAAACAAAGATATAGGAAAACAAAGATATAGGAAAACAAAGATATAGGAAAACAAAGATATAGGAAAACAAAGATATAGGAAAACATAGATATAGGAAAGCAAAGATATAGGAAAACAAAGATATAGGAAAACATAGATATAGGAAAGCAAAGATATAAGAAAACAAGGATTTAGGAAAACAAAGATATAGGGAAACAAAGATATAGGAAAACAAAGATATAGGAAAACAAAGATATAGGAAAACAAAGATATAGGAAAACAAAGATATAGGAAAACAAAGATATAGGGAAACAAAGATATAGGAAAACAAAGATATAGGAAAACAAAGATATAGGAAAACAAAGATACAGGAAAACAAAGATATAGGAAAACAAAGATATAGGAAAACATAGATATAGGAAAGCAAAGATATAGGAAAACAAAGATATAGGAAAACAAAGATATAGGAAAACAAAGATATAGGAAAACAAAGATACAGGAAAACAAAGATATAGGAAAACAAAGATATAGGAAAACATAGATATAGGAAAGCAAAGATATAGGAAAACAAAGATATAGGAAAACAAAGATATAGGGAAACAAAGATATAGGAAAACAAAGATATAGGAAAACAAAGATATAGGAAAACAAAGAAGGACTGGTGAACGGTATTATGATCCTACTACAGTGTAACATTATGACCAATAATTTCAACTTTCAATGGATGTTGTTCTAGAGATCAAATTTAAAAATATATGTTGGAATTTGTTTTATCCATCTTGAGTAATTTTACTTGGATTTCCATTCATTTTTAATCGGATTTACAATTGTATGGGCGGAAATGACGTCGGAAATCTCACTTCCTTCCGCTTTAATTCGTTGCCTTATCTCTCACGATCTGGTTTCAAGTTTACATTAAGGCAAATCTCAAAGTGTTGTCCTATATCTATTAAAACTTCGCTGCTTTTGGATTGCTTTATTTCAAGTGTTGTCCAATTAAAGTCGGATTTAGAACAAAAGTAGCTAGTTGACGGGCTGAAGGATGGCTGAGATGTAAGAGACTGCAATTAAATAATCCATTTAGCACTGTGCAATGTTATCTTTAACGTAATTGGAGATAATTTTAAATACTATTACTCAATTACAGTTTAAGTTTAACTTATCAGTATTTTGTGCAAAATATTCTATTTATTGGTCTATTTAAATTAAAACAAATTTTTGTAACTTTTATAAATCCTCAACATACGTATATTAATATTTATTGTACATACTTGCAACAAATGGCATTGAAACTTTTTATGTTATATATGGTAGACATAAAATTATTGAAAATGGAATTCATTAGTTATTCAGTAGGAAATTAATAAGTTTCATTGTTGACGAAAATGTTAAATTTAAGACCAATAGGAAAATCTTTACTGAACTAAAAAAACAGAATTAACTCTATATAATTGTTTTGTTGGGCTCAATATTTTACCATAAAAAAAACCTTTCGATTTATTGTACTTGGTATTTTGTTTTTATCTTGTACCCACACAAAAACGTTTCCCAGAAAAAGTTCAGAATTTTGAAATAAAACATGTTAAAGTTGTCAAAACTCGAACCCAAGTTTTTTCTTCTCAGTAAACAAAATACATTCAAAAATACATTTCTTGGTATTTTTTCCAAATATCTTTATAGTTTTTGCACTGTTTCTCAAGATTTTGTAACTTTGAAATTTAATAAAAAACGACCAAAACACAAAAGGCAGTTCACATAAATAGGGAGATATGAACTTACACAAAATAATATTTTGTCTCCTACTCAGGAGACAGTTTAGGATTTAGCCGATTGACTTTAAGGTACTTTGAAATACCTCGTTTGAGAAGATGAAAGAAATGGTCAATTTTACATGGTTTAAATATGTAAGAAAATTCCTCAACCACCGGTCAAACAAGGAAACTAACAATATAAGCAACGGAACAATGCAATTTTAAGGGGTGTTTGCATACAATTTCTGTCTGTATATAAACTGAAATAAAAACTCAAGGAAATACCATGGCCTAAAAATACATATAGTGTTATTAAGTATTCATTCCATAGGTTTTCATCATATTCAAAGAATATAATCCTGTTTTCTTAGCTTAACTTAAATATAGGCTATAATTCAATTATAATTAAATATAATTATGAATAAGTGCTTGTGCACATACAGCATTAAAGAGAACAGTTTAAAAAAAGCTTTTACAAAAAACAATTTCGAAAGATAATTAGGATACCTGATATAACAAACGAAATAAACCCTATGAATGAAGAATAAATACGTACATGATGATAAGATTTGAAATCATATCGTACTTTAAAAAAATAAACTTCAACTCTATTTGGTTTAATACACTTGAACTCAAAGTTGATTAAGCGCCCCCTTCATTTCTCTATGCGCATTTATTAAACTGTCAACCTCTAAAGATTGAAACGAAACTTGTTACGTCATAGCATATAAAATATATGAGAGAGGTTGGACTAATGATATTTAAGTACAAATAATTTTATTTATGAAATGAAATCATGTACGTGGCTAGTACGAAACTTTTAAAAGTCTTTTCCTTCGATATTTACTATAACCTCATTTCTAACGTTTTGTAAGAAAGGCATACAACTCAACACACAAACCCTTTTTGTGATTATTATTTTACACTTTTTAGGTTACTTCGTGAAGCAGTGATATCTAAGATTACGTTTCTCATTTTTTTTATTTCACGTAGAATTATTAGTGATTTGAACAGAACTATAGAGTCCTGAATAAATAAGGGCATAAAAAGTTATGAATTAGATAAAAACTCGGTATTACCTGTGTATTTGTAAAAAAATGCTCTCAGTCATACATTTTGTATTAATGGATTTCAGAAATAAAAAATAATATATATTTTTGTAATATTATAAATATAACATATATTAATCATAGGCCTATTATATTCTGCAATATAGGTTTTATAAAATGAATTATTTTCTAATTTGTACTCCGTG
>JBAIZL010000141.1:782500-790000 GCA_036971475.1 Prosapia bicincta
AAACTATCTACGAACGGTGATCACCTGCAACAGAAGTGTTTTTGTAAGTGATAGCGGCTAGAAATTGTTGTTAATCACCGATCTAATCGCGAGTACAAGTTCTCAGTGTTTATTTTTGGATCCAACCGTTTTTTACAATCGCTTACATTTGTGACTTGAAAGCAAATAACTCAGGGCAGAAGGGTTTGCCCTTCAAAACCTCAATAATCTTGAAAGTATTGAGCCTCAAATAATATCGTATTAGCAGCTTTGTCCGAAGTAAAATAATGTACTTTTCTTCTCACTATAAATAAAGAGAAATAGTCATTTATTTATCCTGTGACATTTGACCATGACAATTCTCTCCCATTGTCAAAATAGTGATATAAAAATTCAAATATTATTTGCTTCTATATTCGTATTGAACCGCTACTATATTTGTTCATTTATATATATAGTGTATAAAAATATATAAAATTAAGTTATAATTTATTAAACTAAATGTTTTAGACTAAACGTGTATATACTGGATTTTAGTGACCATATGTGTGTACATGTGTACGTATATTTATACATAATGTTAAAATATTGTAAAAATATACGATAACTCAATATTGAATATTGTAACATACTAACCATCTATTTTACATTAGTAATAGATATGTAAACTTAACCCTACTTCCATTTTATACATTTATAAACTCAAGACGTTTGTACGGTTTGAGATGACAAAGGAACACATTTCCCTAAACTGTCTTCCTGATTTATAGAAAAATATGTTCCACTATAGAAATTATTTATATATCAGTATATGTTAATGTGTACAAAATATTACAATGCTCAGCAACTCCACCCATTCTTATAAAATTTAGGTAATTTCTTCTGAGAAAGAAAGGTCAGAACGAGAAAAAATTATAGATTATAAAATTAGATGCAATAAGATAATGATCACAACCGACGACCGTACAGAGGCACTGTTTAGTGAGTCGGGTTAATCTTATTCATACCACTGCTTAACCTGCTTAAGATAATTTAAAAATCATTTTTGAAGATAAGATTAGCAATTCCAAATTCTTTAAAATAAAAACTATGCTATTGGCATTTTCAATAAGTAGAATTTTTAAACTGTTTCCCATATTCTTTGTTTAGATAAGTATAAAAAAGTTTCAGGTAGATTATCGGGGGAACAATAATACAAAAACTATCCCTACGTTACGCACTCTAAATATGAAAAGGCTTTTACTTGGTCCACTTAAACATATATTATGATCGAGCCTAACCTAATCCCCTTTTCTTGTTCACGTAGGCTTATTCTACGCTTATTTTATATATATGTACAAACAATTCCAAACTATCTTCCCTAATAAAAATTTAATAATAGTATTTCTATAACTACAATAGCCAAATATAACTCAAAACTTTGTTTTCGTTTTCGAAATCTCGAAATTTCGCTCTAAATCTCATTACACACTAGTTTAGTAAAACATATCGACTAGTTACGATGACGATGCCGTTTTCATCAGTGATAGGCTACTACTAACAAATTTCATCAAGCCACGTCAATATAAATTGTGTATAAGCTTCGTACCGTACAACTATAAAACAAACAAATTAATATATTTAAAACTCAAACAATAAAGATATTATAACCTACAGAACACCAAACTCCTTACTCACGAGTTATCTATTTTACATTAGTATTTTTTGTATCATCAATATACAGGAAATACTATTCCGCACGTGTACCTCTGTGGTAAATTTATCAAGGGAAAGAATGCATTAAGGTCCAAATACATCGTCGACATACTGGGTCCAAACCAGAAGAAGAAATTTCTTTGTCTCTTTAGCATTGCTCTTAAACCTGCTCATAAAGAAAAAGGCCAAGAAATCCGCCTGTGAGAAATCCGGAATTTACAGCGTGATGTGCAATGGAATATATATTGGCCAAACCTGTATGTATGAGTATTAAGGCAAGAAGCAGGGAGCAGCACTTTAAAAACTACCAACTTGAATACTCAGCGATGACCAAGCATTGCCTGGACAATCAGAGTTTCTTTAAGTCTGACCATTCTAGGGTAAACAGGTAATTAGGTACAACACTCATGATGCTTGGTAGACTTGGATAATAAACTAGTTTCGAGATGTCTCAGTCATCAATGAGTCTGGTTGCTACCGCTAATTTAAATGTTTTAAGTAATGTTTAAGTTTTAATAATTATATAATAATCCCTTACTTGATTTTCTGTTTTTATTCATAATTTTGTAATAAACTTATTTTATAAACGAATACTTTATAGCGATAATTTGTTAAAATATGTTTTAAAACTGTTTTAGAATTATTAATAGTAAATATATTGGTAATACGAGAAATATTAATGTAAAATAAATACCACTCCTTAGTAAGGAGTTTAGTGTTCTGTAGGTTAGGATGTCTTTATTGTTTGAGTTTTAAATGTTTCATCTTGTGTGTTTTATATTTGCACGATACAAAGCCTATCGTTAATATATTATGATGTAGTTTGATGAAGGCCATTTACTGAGGAGGCGACATCGTCGTCGAAACTAGTCTGTATATTTTAAGAAACTAGTGTGTAGTGAGTTTTAGAGTGAACTGTTATAATTCATATCGATTTATTTTAGACGTGAATCTGTGAAATAAATTAGACAGGAGTTGAAAGTACAAATATGCTAAGGTAAACACAGTGTTTAAAATGCCTTTGCTTTCATACCTTTCGAAAAAAACTCTATCATCCAGTGCCTCCTGATGTATGTATAGTGTCGTGGAGCTGAACAGCATGGTTTTAAAGGGGTTTGGTAATCGATATAGTATATTTATATATTTACCCATTATATTAAGCCCCATCTGCTTTTACGGATACAATTTTTGCCATTTTTCCATATCCTTTAAATTAGGTACATTCATTATATTTTCATTGTAGTCGTTGTAAGAATTTATTTAATTCCTACAGCATATCTTTTCCACAACGATTACAAGTAAAAAACCTTAAATTTCATCGTATTAATACAAGGGTGTTACTTTCTACAAGGCCGGGTGGAGAACCTGGGAATTTCTCAAAACGGATTTAAGTCGATTTCAAACATCTTCTCTTACTATTGTATTAAATCTTTCTCCTGGTTTTCATTTTTTATTAATTATTTTCCATTTTGTTGAAATAGCTACAAATAAAAATGAGGAAGTGACTGAATTAGCAGTTAAATAAACTTGCCATAAAAAAGCTCCTTGTTATACTGGGTTTACAGATTACTGATAATAACTAGCGGTGTCGATCTTATTGTTAGTGCAAAAAACAAAAGGTTTTGACTGTTTTCAATTTTTGTATTTGTGTAATTGCTTTATTAACTGATTTTTCATCTATTAACACAATCTTTTATAGTTAGTATGAAGTAATGTTACATTGAACGTAAGGTACAATATTGTTTATGATACCATGTCAAGCGAATTGTTATAAATACAGTAAACTTAAGTCCAAGCCTCTTCAAGATGAAGTGCTCAACCTGATCCCCGCATTTGTTGCCCCAATAGGTCAATCTTGATATAAATGTGTCAACAATATAATTTTCGGGCGATGATCACCATATTAGAAGTATTCTTAATGCGTTTGACGCAGATCTAGCTACCTGCATTCATGCATTCTCATCTTTTTCTTTCGATTCGTAGGTTAAACGTGAACCACTAAGGGCAGCAGTGCGTATTGAATAGCCCTCCAAAAGATTTGTAAAGGTTGTATTTATATTAAAATAACACCAACAGTTTTGTCCAATATAATGTGATTTTCTCTCATGTGAAGGAAAATAGTCAAATTTTCTTCCTATGACTTTTGACTATGACCGTTTTCTCCCAAAGTTGAAACATTATTTGTTTCTATCATCGATCGACTTCAGCCTATGATTACCTATGTTTGCTTACTTATCTCTTTAGTGCAAACATAGAAATTAACACGTAGTACACATACGTTGGCCATATTAAATGCCAACTTGTATGCAATGCTGCGATATTCTAACAACACGAGTATACTATTGGTTTCTATTGCATGTTCCAACATATTAACCACATAGAACATTAGTATTGCAAGTTAGGATTATGAAAACCTGTCCATACTCCCATCCTATTCTTAAAAAACAAGACGTATTATTGCACTATCAAAATGCAACCGAAGATTCACTTCTGCTTTATTCGTTGTGGTAGTCTGTATTATTTATTCTTTAAATACATGACCGAAGTACAGAGACACTGCTTCTCGCCATTTAAAGAGTAGGTATAGTTGATACCGATAAACCAATTCGTTGGGCTGAATATAGAAGCGTTGACAGTTTATGTTATCATATCAATCACATATTTGTAAATAATAATGGCCATACTTCTCTTCAGTATAATATCGCGAACCCAACAATTATGGATTATGCTTTAACGTCGCAAGGTTAGGCCATAGTCAATACAAATTAAAATAAAGCAATGCTTTATAAAATAGATTTTAGTTTAGGCCATCAAAATATAGATAAATATGAAAAGATCGAACTAACTCTAACAATTCTCCAACAGTATCTTCGCGCTGCCGGGAACCGTGATATAAATTTGCATGAGCTGAACTATCTATGTAATATATGGAATGTAATTCCATACTAAGAGGTGTATTTATAGTTGGTTGTTTATTTTCCATATTGTTTCACTTCGTTTTAAACAAGAGTGTTTATTCTAGAACTTCGCTTTAAGAAACATCAACTTATAAATACCCCATTTATACCATTAGTGGTTCAGTAAACAGTAATGGTTAAGGCTTATTAAATTAATTTCAGTGTTTATTTCAAAACTTTTCTATAAGAAACATAAACTTATAAATACCTCATTATAACATGAACGTATAACGGTTTAAAGTTATTAGAATAATTTCAAGAACATATACTTAAATGTCCTAAGCAGCATTGAGTAACTGAAGATAGTTTTATCTTTCATCAATTAAAAACCTTTTATAGCTAGTATCAGAGTAATTTTACATTGAACATAAGGGACTCTATTAACTGTATAAAACAACTGTAGCGAAATGTTTACTATAAATAAATGAAACCTCTCAACCACAAATGACATATTTTTATTATGTACGTTTCAATTGTATAGCAATCATATTGAGAGGTAATTAAAAAAATAAAATTGTAATCATCTCTGAGAATGATTGCTATGCAATCGAGATGTACATAACGTGTTAAATAGAAGAAAAATGTGATTTGTGGTATAGAGGTTTTATTTATTTATGTTAAGGAACACTATTGTTTATGATACCATATCAAGCTAATTGTTATTCTCCAATATAAAGGCCTGAACCTGATCACCGCATTGTGTGGGCGCCGTAGCTCCATACTTCTGTTCAATACAATGTCGCGAATTCATCAATTATGGATTATGGTTTAACGACGCAAGGTTGAACCACAATCAATACAAATGTAAAATAAAATCATGATTTATAAAATATATTTTAATGTAGGCCATGAAATTATAGCCTAATATTTTGAGTTTATGTATGAAAACAACAATTCGCCATCAGTATCTCCGCGCCACCGGAAACCGTAACCTTAGGTTACACGAGTTGAACTATCTATGTAATATATCGAATGTAATTCCATAGTAAAAGCTATATGTATAGTCGGTTGTTTATTTTCCATATTGTTTCACTTCGATTTAAACAAGAGTGTTTGTTCTAGAACTTCCCTTTAAGAAACATTAACTTATAAATACCCCATTATAACATTAGTGGTTTAGCAAATAGTAAAGGTTTAGGCTTATTAAATTAATTTCAAGAATCTACGTAAAATCCTGAATCAGCATTAAGCAACTGTAACCTTATATCACAGTTAATCCCCAGCACTAGACGGCAATAATGAATTGCCCATGGTCCCGCAACGTCTAGGGCCACACATGCCTACAGGATTTTTCAAATATGAAAGGATGAATTATGGCGTCTAAGTAGTGGTATAATAGCTATCAAATCGTAAGACTTGAAAATGGCAAGTGTAGATTTGGTCAATGTCTTGAAATGAGCTGCTAAACTCTTACTTATTGTTTAAATAAAATTATACAAATGGCTTTCAGAGAACAAATGAAATCATCTTATATAACCGAAGGCTAGTGTAGAAACATTTCATAGTAAACGGTAAAAAAAAAATATTTTTTTTTATCTTTGCATCCTTCTCTTAAACTGTACCTTGCCATATTGTGAGTTTTACGCAAACCAATAAAATATCGAGGTTAATTTAAATCGAGTAATAGTTTTTCTTCAAAGATTTTCCTAAAATTAAATTATATATGTTATTTTAATAATAATCGGTGAAGATATCTAAATAATAAAACAATACAAATATATATTACTGAATCTGTTTCTAGGTTCGGAAAATCAGTTTGGAGAGTCATCGTTTCCACGTTTAGAATTAGGTCAAAAACGAAAAAATTAGATCAACAAATTTATAATGGTTTCGGAACACATAAATATAAGATTCTGGAAAGTTTATGTTACCACGGGATTTACATCACGTTTTCAGTTGCTGTGAGTCTATTAATACTACGGTATGTCCAGCGTCATCCCCAGCTTATGAAAGAAGGTAGCGAAATTAGGTTTATCACAACTATTTCCACAATTACCCTAAAATGACCACCCACGTTTGAAACGTGCATCTTGAAGACCTGTGTTACACTGGTTATAATGATGTTTTAATTCCTTAATCGAATAGTGAAACTGTTCGAGAAAGGAGGCTCTAAGCTTTTACATACGATCCAACTTACCATCGGCAATTTCATACATTTTTATACGTCGTGTTGAATTTGTATACGTTTTGTAAATCTTAAATCTTATACTTTAACTTTAGTTGTTCACGCTTCAAACACAAAAAGGAAGATTTAGAAAAAAATCACCCTGATATTTCATTTAGTTTTAAGTAATTGGTGTTATAACTAATTATTGTTGTTATACCTATCAAAACTAGCACTTAGCTATAAAGTTAATTTTTATTAAATTGTGTAGGCCAGGCTATTCAGTCACACTTGCCTAACTTGTTTTGGAGAATCCGTTGTTATTTTGCCATGTTTGTAGGAACGAGTTTGTGTTTTATCTTACATACAAACACATGCAATCTATATATTTTAGGAGGCATAAATAAAATTTGCAATATTTTGTAAAACCTTGGTTTTTTTATTAATTGAATTTTAAGTTTCTATAGATAGATAAATCTGGACATAATAATTGTTTTTATTTGTCAGAAATAAGAACCCTACATTTTTGGCAATCATACAAGAAATATATGTATATAAAAACCGCCAATTCATAAATACAATTAACGGTATCGTGGAATAGGATTTTAGATTTTTTTTCTACAAAATAATCTACATTATGTTCCACGTAGAGGCAGGCATGATGCATTACTTTAACAGATATAAATAGTTATTGTTTTCATTTTTATTAAAAATAATTTTGACAGAATTTTATAGCTCCTTGTGTTTATAAATCAAGAAAAAAAA
>JBAIZL010000142.1:0-25000 GCA_036971475.1 Prosapia bicincta
AATAGTGAAAGTTTTATTTATATATATATATATTGCAACACTGTTTTCTTGTATTCACTTGTCACTTTCACTATATGGGTATACTTATCTCACCAACTATACTTGCATAAATACCATGTAAGATTCTTGTTTAAGTACAATAGTAAAGGTTTTATATATATATATATATATTGCAACATTGTTTTCTTGTATTCACTTGTCACTTTCACTATATGGGTATACTTATCTCACCAACTATACTTGCATAAATACCATGTAAGATTCTTGTTTAAGTACAATAGTGAAGGTTTATATATATATATATATATATATATTTATATATATATATATATATATTGCAACACTGTTTTCTTGTATTCACTTGTCACTTTCACTATATGGGTATACTTATCTCACCAACTATACTTGCATAAATACCATGTAAGATTCTTGTTTAAGTACAATAGTGAAAGTTTTATTTATATATATATATATTGCAACACTGTTTTCTTGTATTCAATTGTCACTTTCACTATATGGGTATACTTATCTCACCAACTATACTTGCATAAATACCATGTAAGATTCTTGTTTAAGTACAATAGTGAAAGTTTTATTTATATATATATATATTGCAACACTGTTTTCTTGTATTCACTTGTCACTTTCACTATATGGGTATACTTATCTCACCAACTATACTTGCATAAATACCATGTAAGATTCTTGTTTAAGTACAATAGTGAAGGTTTTATATATATATATATATATATATATATATATATATATATATATTGCAACACTGTTTTCTTGTATTCACTTGTCACTTTCACTATATGGGTATACTTATCTCACCAACTATACTTGCATAAATACCATGTAAGATTCTTGTTTAAGTACAATAGTGAAAGTTTTATTTATATATATATATATTGCAACACTGTTTTCTTGTATTCACTTGTCACTTTCACTATATGGGTATACTTATCTCACCAACTATACTTGCATAAATACCATGTAAGATTCTTGTTTAAGTACAATAGTGAAGGTTTTATAAATATATATATATATATATATATATATATATATATATATATATATATTGCAACACTGTTTTCTTGTATTCACTTGTCACTTTCACTATATGGGTATACTTATCTCACCAACTATACTTGCATAAATACCATGTAAGATTCTTGTTTAAGTACAATAGTGAAAGTTTTATTTATATATATATATATTGCAACACTGTTTTCTTGTATTCACTTGTCACTTTCACTATATGGGTATACTTATCTCACCAACTATACTTGCATAAATACCATGTAAGATTCTTGTTTAAGTACAATAGTAAAGGTTTTATTTATATATATATATATTGCAACATTGTTTTCTTGTATTCACTTGTCACTTTCACTATATGGGTATACTTATCTCACCAACTATACTTGCATAAATACCATGTAAGATTCTTGTTTAAGTACAATAGTGAAAGTTTTATTTATATATATATATATATTGCAACACTGTTTTCTTGTATTCACTTGTCACTTTCACTATATGGGTATACTTATCTCACCAACTATACTTGCATAAATACCATGTAAGATTCTTGTTTAAGTACAATAGTGAAAGTTTTATTTATATATATATATATATATTGCAACACTGTTTTCTTGTATTCAATTGTCACTTTCACTATATGGGTATACTTATCTCACCAACTATACTTGCATAAATACCATGTAAGATTCTTGTTTAAGTACAATAGTGAAAGTTTTATTTATATATATATATATTGCAACACTGTTTTCTTGTATTCACTTGTCACTTTCACTATATGGGTATACTTATCTCACCAACTATACTTGCATAAATACCATGTAAGATTCTTGTTTAAGTACAATAGTGAAGGTTATATATATATATATATATATTGCAACACTGTTTTCTTGTATTCACTTGTCACTTTCACTATATGGGTATACTTATCTCACCAACTATTCTTGCATAAATACCATGTAAGATTCTTGTTCAAGTACAATAGTGAAGGTTATATATATATATATATATATATATATATATATATTGCAACATTGTTTTCTTGTATTCACTTGTCACTTTCACTATATGGGTATACTTATCTCACCAACTATACTTGCATAAATACCATGTAAGATTCTTGTTTAAGTACAATAGTGAAAGTTTTATTTATATATATATATATATTGCAACACTGTTTTCTTGTATTCACTTGTCACTTTCACTATATGGGTATACTTATCTCACCAACTATACTTGCATAAATACCATGTAAGATTCTTGTTTAAGTACAATAGTGAAGGTTATATATATATATATATTGCAACATTGTTTTCTTGTATTCACTTGTCACTTTCACTATATGGGTATACTTATCTCACCAACTATACTTGCATAAATACCATGTAAGATTCTTGTTTAAGTACAATAGTGAAAGTTTTATTTATATATATATATATATTGCAACACTGTTTTCTTGTATTCACTTGTCACTTTCACTATATGGGTATACTTATCTCACCAACTATACTTGCATAAATACCATGTAAGATTCTTGTTTAAGTACAATAGTGAAAGTTTTATTTATATATATATATATATTGCAACATTGTTTTCTTGTATTCACTTGTCACTTTCACTATATGGGTATACTTATCTCACCAACTATACTTGCATAAATACCATGTAAGATTCTTGTTTAAGTACAAGAGTGAAGGTTATATATATATATATATATTGCAACATTGTTTTCTTGTATTCACTTGTCACTTTCACTATATGGGTATACTTATCTCACCAACTATACTTGCATAAATACCATGTAAGATTCTTGTTTAAGTACAATAGTGAAAGTTTTATTTATATATATATATATTGCAACACTGTTTTCTTGTATTCACTTGTCACTTTCACTATATGGGTATACTTATCTCACCAACTATACTTGCATAAATACCATGTAAGATTCTTGTTTAAGTACAATAGTGAAGGTTATATATATATATATATATATATATTGCAACATTGTTTTCTTGTATTCACTTGTCACTTTCACTATATGGGTATACTTATCTCACCAACTATACTTGCATAAATACCATGTAAGATTCTTGTTTAAGTACAATAGTGAAGGTTATGTATATATATATATATATATTGCAACATTGTTTTCTTGTATTCACTTGTCACTTTCACTATATGGGTATACTTATCTCACCAACTATACTTGCATAAATACCATGTAAGATTCTTGTTTAAGTACAATAGTGAAGGTTATATATATATATATATATATATATTGCAACATTGTTTTCTTGTATTCACTTGTCACTTTCACTATATGGGTATACTTATCTCACCAACTATACTTGCATAAATACCATGTAAGATTCTTGTTTAAGTACAATAGTGAAGGTTTTATTTATATATATATATATATATATTGCAACACTGTTTTCTTGTATTCACTTGTCACTTTCACTATATGGGTATACTTATCTCACCAACTATACTTGCATAAATACCATGTAAGATTCTTGTTTAAGTACAATAGTGAAGGTTTTATATATATATATATATATATATATTGCAACACTGTTTTCTTGTATTCACTTGTCACTTTCACTATATGGGTATACTTATCTCACCAACTATACTTGCATAAATACCATGTAAGATTCTTGTTTAAGTACAATAGTGAAAGTTTTATTTATATATATATATATTGCAACACTGTTTTCTTGTATTCACTTGTCACTTTCACTACATGGGTATACTTATCTCACCAACTATACTTGCATAAATACCATGTAAGATTCTTGTTTAAGTACAATAGTGAAGGTTTTATATATATATATATATATATATATATATATATATATATATATATATATATATATATTGCAACACTGTTTTCTTGTATTCACTTGTCACTTTCACTATATGGGTATACTTATCTCACCAACTATACTTGCATAAATACCATGTATGATTCTTGTTTAAGTACAATAGTGAAAGTTTTATTTATATATATATATATTGCAACACTGTTTTCTTGTATTCACTTGTCACTTTCACTACATGGGTATACTTATCTCACCAACTATACTTGCATAAATACCATGTAAGATTCTTGTTTAAGTACAATAGTGAAGGTTATATATATATATATATATATATATATATATATATATATATATATATTGCAACACTGTTTTCTTGTATTCACTTGTCACTTTCACTATATGGGTATACTTATCTCACCAACTATACTTGCATAAATACCATGTAAGATTCTTGTTTAAGTACAATAGTGAAAGTTTTATTTATATATATATATATATTGCAACACTGTTTTCTTGTATTCACTTGTCACTTTCACTATATGGGTATACTTATCTCACCAACTATACTTGCATAAATACCATGTAAGATTCTTGTTTAAGTACAATAGTGAAGGTTTTATATATATATATATATATATATATATATATATATATTGCAACACTGTTTTCTTGTATTCACTTGTCACTTTCACTATATGGGTATACTTATCTCACCAACTATACTTGCATAAATACCATGTAAGATTCTTGTTTAAGTACAATAGTGAAGGTTATATATATATATATATATATATATATATATATATATATATATATATATATATATATATATTGCAACACTGTTTTCTTGTATTCACTTGTCACTTTCACTATATGGGTATACTTATCTCACCAACTATACTTGCATAAATACCATGTAAGATTCTTGTTTAAGTACAATAGTGAAGGTTATATATATATATATATATATTGCAACACTGTTTTCTTGTATTCACTTGTCACTTTCACTATATGGGTATACTTATCTCACCAACTATACTTGCATAAATACCATGTAAGATTCTTGTTTAAGTACAATAGTGAAAGTTTTATTTATATATATATATATTGCAACACTGTTTTCTTGTATTCACTTGTCACTTTCACTATATGGGTATACTTATCTCACCAACTATACTTGCATAAATACCATGTAAGATTCTTGTTTAAGTACAATAGTGAAGGTTATATATATATATATATATATATATATATATATATATTGCAACACTGTTTTCTTGTATTCACTTGTCACTTTCACTATATGGGTATACTTATCTCACCAACTATACTTGCATAAATACCATGTAAGATTCTTGTTTAAGTACAATAGTGAAGGTTATATATATATATATATATATATATATTGCAACACTGTTTTCTTGTATTCACTTGTCACTTTCACTATATGGGTATACTTATCTCACCAACTATACTTGCATAAATACCATGTAAGATTCTTGTTTAAGTACAATAGTGAATGTTATATATATATATATATATATATTGCAACATTGTTGTCTTGTATTCACTTGTCACTTTCACTATATGGGTATACTTATCTCACCAACTATACTTGCATAAATACCATGTAAGATTCTTGTTTAAGTACAATAGTGAAAGTTTTATTTATATATATAATTATTGCAACACTGTTTTCTTGTATTCACTTGTCACTTTCACTATATGGGTATACTTATCTCACCAACTATACTTGCATAAATACCATGTAAGATTCTTGTTTAAGTACAATAGTGAAGGTTATATATATATATATATATTGCAACATTGTTTTCTTGTATTCACTTGTCACTTTCACTATATGGGTATACTTATCTCACCAACTATACTTGCATAAATACCATGTAAGATTCTTGTTTAAGTACAATAGTGAAAGTTTTATTTATATATATATATATTGCAACACTGTTTTCTTGTATTCACTTGTCACTTTCACTATATGGGTATACTTATCTCACCAACTATACTTGCATAAATACCATGTAAGATTCTTGTTTAAGTACAATAGTGAAAGTTTTATTTATATATATATTGCAACACTGTTTTCTTGTATTCACTTGTCACTTTCACTATATGGGTATACTTATCTCACCAACTATACTTGCATAAATACCATGTAAGATTCTTGTTTAAGTACAATAGTGAAAGTTTTATTTATATATATATTGCAACACTGTTTTCTTGTATTCACTTGTCACTTTCACTATATGGGTATACTTATCTCACCAACTATACTTGCATAAATACCATGTAAGATTCTTGTTTAAGTACAATAGTGAAAGTTTTATTTATATATATATTGCAACACTGTTTTCTTGTATTCACTTGTCACTTTCACTATATGGGTATACTTATCTCACCAACTATACTTGCATAAATACCATGTAAGATTCTTGTTTAAGTACAATAGTGAAAGTTTTATTTATATATATATTGCAACACTGTTTTCTTGTATTCACTTGTCACTTTCACTATATGGGTATACTTATCTCACCAACTATACTTGCATAAATACCATGTAAGATTCTTGTTTAAGTACAATAGTGAAAGTTTTATTTATATATATATTGCAACACTGTTTTCTTGTATTCACTTGTCACTTTCACTATATGGGTATACTTATCTCACCAACTATACTTGCATAAATACCATGTAAGATTCTTGTTTAAGTACAATAGTGAAAGTTTTATTTATATATATATTGCAACACTGTTTTCTTGTATTCACTTGTCACTTTCACTATATGGGTATACTTATCTCACCAACTATACTTGCATAAATACCATGTAAGATTCTTGTTTAAGTACAATAGTGAAAGTTTTATTTATATATATATTGCAACACTGTTTTCTTGTATTCACTTGTCACTTTCACTATATGGGTATACTTATCTCACCAACTATACTTGCATAAATACCATGTAAGATTCTTGTTTAAGTACAATAGTGAAAGTTTTATTTATATATATATTGCAACACTGTTTTCTTGTATTCACTTGTCACTTTCACTATATGGGTATACTTATCTCACCAACTATACTTGCATAAATACCATGTAAGATTCTTGTTTAAGTACAATAGTGAAAGTTTTATTTATATATATATTGCAACACTGTTTTCTTGTATTCACTTGTCACTTTCACTATATGGGTATACTTATCTCACCAACTATACTTGCATAAATACCATGTAAGATTCTTGTTTAAGTACAATAGTGAAGGTTATATATATATATATATTGCAACACTGTTTTCTTGTATTCACTTGTCACTTTCACTATATGGGTATACTTATCTCACCAACTATACTTGCATAAATACCATGTAAGATTCTTGTTTAAGTACAATAGTGAAAGTTTTATTTATATATATATATATATATATTGCAATATTGTTTTCTTGTATTCACTTGTCACTTTCACTATATGGGTATACTTATCTCACCAACTATACTTGCATAAATACCATGTAAGATTCTTGTTTAAGTATAATAGTGAAAGTTTTATTTATATATATATATATTGCAACACTGTTTTCTTGTATTCACTTGTCACTTTCACTATATGGGTATACTTATCTCACCAACTATACTTGCATAAATACCATGTAAGATTCTTGTTTAAGTACAATAGTGAAGGTTATATATATATATATATATATATATATATATATATTGCAACACTGTTTTCTTGTATTCACTTGTCACTTTCACTATATGGGTATACTTATCTCACCAACTATACTTGCATAAATACCATGTAAGATTCTTGTTTAAGTATAATAGTGAAAGTTTTATTTATATATATATATATATTGCAACACTGTTTTCTTGTATTCACTTGTCACTTTCACTATATGGGTATACTTATCTCACCAACTATACTTGCATAAATACCATGTAAGATTCTTGTTTAAGTATAATAGTGAAAGTTTTATTTATATATATATATATTGCAACACTGTTTTCTTGTATTCACTTGTCACTTTCACTATATGGGTATACTTATCTCACCAACTATACTTGCATAAATACCATGTAAGATTCTTGTTTAAGTACAATAGTGAAAGTTTTATATATATATATATATATATATATATATTGCAACACTGTTTTCTTGTATTCACTTGTCACTTTCACTATATGGGTATACTTATCTCACCAACTATACTTGCATAAATACCATGTAAGATTCTTGTTTAAGTACAATAGTGAAGGTTATATATATATATATATATATATATATATATATATTGCAACATTGTTTTCTTGTATTCACTTGTCACTTTCACTATATGGGTATACTTATCTCACCAACTATACTTGCATAAATACCATGTAAGATTCTTGTTTAAGTACAATAGTAAAGGTTTTATATATATATATATATATATTGCAACACTGTTTTCTTGTATTCACTTGTCACTTTCACTATATGGGTATACTTATCTCACCAACTATACTTGCATAAATACCATGTAAGATTCTTGTTTAAGTACAATAGTGAAGGTTATATATATATATATATATATATATATATTGCAACATTGTTTTCTTGTATTCACTTGTCACTTTCACTATATGGGTATACTTATCTCACCAACTATACTTGCATAAATACCATGTAAGATTCTTGTTTAAGTACAATAGTGAAGGTTTTATATATATATATATATATATATTGCAACACTGTTTTCTTGTATTCACTTGTCACTTTCACTATATGGGTATACTTATCTCACCAACTATACTTGCATAAATACCATGTAAGATTCTTGTTTAAGTACAATAGTGAAGGTTTTATATATATATATATATATATATTGCAACACTGTTTTCTTGTATTCACTTGTCACTTTCACTATATGGGTATACTTATCTCATCAACTATACTTGCATAAATACCATGTAAGATTCTTGTTTAAGTACAATAGTGAAAGTTTTATATATATATATATATATTGCAACATTGTTTTCTTGTATTCACTTGTCACTTTCACTATATGGGTATACTTATCTCACCAACTATACTTGCATAAATACCATGTAAGATTCTTGTTTAAGTACAATAGTGAAGGTTATATATATATATATATATATATATATATATATATATATTGCAACATTGTTTTCTTGTATTCACTTGTCACTTTCACTATATGGGTATACTTATCTCACCAACTATACTTGCATAAATACCATGTAAGATTCTTGTTTAAGTACAATAGTGAAGGTTATATATATATATATATATATATATATATTGCAACATTGTTTTCTTGTATTCACTTGTCACTTTCACTATATGGGTATACTTATCTCACCAACTATACTTGCATAAATACCATGTAAGATTCTTGTTTAAGTACAATAGTGAAAGTTTTATTTATATATATATATATATATATATATATATATATATTGCAACACTGTTTTCTTGTATTCACTTGTCACTTTCACTATATGGGTATACTTATCTCACCAACTATACTTGCATAAATACCATGTAAGATTCTTGTTTAAGTACAATAGTAAAGGTTTTATATATATATATATATATATATTGCAACACTGTTTTCTTGTATTCACTTGTCACTTTCACTATATGGGTATACTTATCTCACCAACTATACTTGCATAAATACCATGTAAGATTCTTGTTTAAGTACAATAGTGAAGGTTATATATATATATATATATATATATATTGCAACATTGTTTTCTTGTATTCACTTGTCACTTTCACTATATGGGTATACTTATCTCACCAACTATACTTGCATAAATACCATGTAAGATTCTTGTTTAAGTACAATAGTGAAAGTTTTATTTATATATATATATATATATATATATTGCAACACTGTTTTCTTGTATTCACTTGTCACTTTCACTATATGGGTATACTTATCTCACCAACTATACTTGCATAAATACCATGTAAGATTCTTGTTTAAGTACAATAGTAAAGGTTTTATATATATATATATATATATTGCAACACTGTTTTCTTGTATTCACTTGTCACTTTCACTATATGGGTATACTTATCTCACCAACTATACTTGCATAAATACCATGTAAGATTCTTGTTTAAGTACAATAGTGAAGGTTATATATATATATATATATATATATATATTGCAACATTGTTTTCTTGTATTCACTTGTCACTTTCACTATATGGGTATACTTATCTCACCAACTATACTTGCATAAATACCATGTAAGATTCTTGTTTAAGTACAATAGTGAAGGTTTTATATATATATATATATATATTGCAACACTGTTTTCTTGTATTCACTTGTCACTTTCACTATATGGGTATACTTATCTCACCAACTATACTTGCATAAATACCATGTAAGATTCTTGTTTAAGTACAATAGTGAAGGTTTTATATATATATATATATATATTGCAACACTGTTTTCTTGTATTCACTTGTCACTTTCACTATATGGGTATACTTATCTCATCAACTATACTTGCATAAATACCATGTAAGATTCTTGTTTAAGTACAATAGTGAAAGTTTTATATATATATATATATATTGCAACATTGTTTTCTTGTATTCACTTGTCACTTTCACTATATGGGTATACTTATCTCACCAACTATACTTGCATAAATACCATGTAAGATTCTTGTTTAAGTACAATAGTGAAGGTTATATATATATATATATATATATATTGCAACATTGTTTTCTTGTATTCACTTGTCACTTTCACTATATGGGTATACTTATCTCACCAACTATACTTGCATAAATACCATGTAAGATTCTTGTTTAAGTACAATAGTGAAGGTTATATATATATATATATATATATATTGCAACATTGTTTTCTTGTATTCACTTGTCACTTTCACTATATGGGTATACTTATCTCACCAACTATACTTGCATAAATACCATGTAAGATTCTTGTTTAAGTACAATAGTGAAGGTTTTATATATATATATATATATATATTGCAACACTGTTTTCTTGTATTCACTTGTCACTTTCACTATATGGGTATACTTATCTCACCAACTATACTTGCATAAATACCATGTAAGATTCTTGTTTAAGTACAATAGTGAAGGTTTTATATATATATATATATATATATTGCAACACTGTTTTCTTGTATTCACTTGTCACTTTCACTATATGGGTATACTTATCTCATCAACTATACTTGCATAAATACCATGTAAGATTCTTGTTTAAGTACAATAGTGAAAGTTTTATATATATATATATATATTGCAACATTGTTTTCTTGTATTCACTTGTCACTTTCACTATATGGGTATACTTATCTCACCAACTATACTTGCATAAATACCATGTAAGATTCTTGTTTAAGTACAATAGTGAAGGTTATATATATATATATATATATATATTGCAACATTGTTTTCTTGTATTCACTTGTCACTTTCACTATATGGGTATACTTATCTCACCAACTATACTTGCATAAATACCATGTAAGATTCTTGTTTAAGTACAATAGTGAAAGTTTTATTTATATAAATATATATATATATATTTGATGAATAGTTACTATCTGGAGTACATCCGTTCTCCAGAAGAGCGAGTCTTCTACTGTTGTTGGGTTCACCTCGTCAATGCTGGATGAGATTCTAGCGAAACGTCGGAACTGCGAATTAATGGACTGCAGAATGAACGACTGTACTCCAGATAGTAACTATTCATCATATTTTTCCATCCGTGAAGGAATACGTATCAGCAAATATATATATATATATATATATATATATATATATATATATACAATACACACACACTGCAACGGTGCTTCACCCCGCCAACCTTCAACCTGTCGAAAGTTGCCTACCACCTAGTTACATAAGCAAGTATTTAAAATCCCATCTAATAAGTATACCCTGGGAACGTTGTCTATAAAGTGTATTTAAAGTCATGGTAAGGTCAGTGATCTGTCATATGGTCTAATTTATGTCAGCTGAAAACACATAAAATTTATCACATCTTAAATTTGCCTTACCATGCTTTGAAGACATCTCTCAACCATGCTCCTGCTTTAGTGAGGCCTGTGCAAGATAGAGTCTTACCATATCCTCCTAATAGAGGTCCTGTGTTTCATATGGTAAAACCTGCCAGTAAGTATCAACTCCTGGGCTTTAAAGTAAAACCAACTAGTCCTTAAGCTATCTCATGATTTATAATTTAATTTAACTAATTTCTCTGGATGGATTGCTCGATTATTTTTAGGTTGCACATTGATTTCTAGCTATTTATTACTAAATAAATATGACTGACTGTAATAGGCTGGATTTTATTAATTGTATTGGTTTTATTAATTTACTATTATAATTTACTAGTTGGAAAATAATTAAATTTATTATTTTTGTACACGGATTAATTCAATAAAAATTACTCCTTTGACTGTTGTTGGAAACTGAATATAATAGTAAAGAAATTTGTAACTGAAATAAATTGAATATATACTTTTAAATGGTACTATCTTAAAGTCCTTAGCTAACAAAACACAAATTGAATTTTCCTTAAATAAACTAAAATTACTTAGATATTTATTGCAAGGAGGTTGGCTAAGTTTATTTCAATTATTATAAATTTCAAATTTAATTTATGATCTTATTTTGTGCAAGCAGTTAAATGACATTCAATAAATTTACATATTGTATTATTTAAACCAAATTTGTTACTAATTCTACTACCACAGAAAACATTGATTTACAAGCTTATGAATTTATATGTATATAAATTGAAATATTTTAATTACAACTAAATTTCAAATTTTATTACTCATTCAGAAAATGCTAAATAATTTGTGATTGACTTTGTTTATAATTTCTGGTTGAGAAATTATTTATAATTTTCTACAAGTTAAATATTGATCAATATTTTTTCCCAGTTTGTTTAACTACTGGTTGTAACAAACTTTACTGCATTTCCTTAGATATTATGAATGAATTTATTTTATAAATATGCCTAATCTTCTTTCTATCTTTTTCCATATGCTTTACTATTTCTCTATTTGCAAACATTTGAACATTTTTACATAAACATTTTTTTAAAACTAAATAATTTTGTAATTTCCAATTTTTTAATTTTATTTTCAAGGAAATAAAGCCATTATTTATAGTTTTACACATTTAAAGTATTTATTTGAATCTTTGGAACGTATTTCAAGATCAAGTTTTATTTAATTACTAAATTTGTATAGAAATCATGACTTGCCCAAATCTCGCACTTTCCATGATACTTCCCAAGGTCCAAGGAGATGACTTTATGCTTCCAGACTGGTAGTTCTTCTCGTCTGGAATTTGGTTCATCCAGGAAGCAGGAACGAACAAATTCGGCGAAGCCAGTTTCTTGACAAATGAAAATTTTAACCGTGGTTTTTCATATTTCGATGTCTAGTTTTCACCAGACATAAATTAAGACATACTACATAATTCCCGCACTCCGCGGCCTCGAGTTTATGCTCTAGAAATCCATTTTGGTAATTTTGCTAATTTATCAGAAACTATGACCTTTCTGGTCAGTGGCCTAATTACAAGAGAGCACCTAAACGCTCAGCGATAGTTATCGTCTCTATTCCCCCACCCACGATTTGCTTGTCTGACTTAGATTTTGCCGTTTTTCTTGTCTTAAAACTGTTTATTTAAAATATTGTAGAAACCTGATTTTTACGTAGCACACAAAACACTCCCGAAGTCATGATTTTTGTACAATTACAATTTATTTTAGAATTATAGACTTAATGATCAATATTCATGGCTTGAAAAAGCCATATATTTAAATTATATTTTATAAATTGAGATTATTTCAATTTTTTATTGAATTGTAACGGGACATTTCAACCCGTTACGACACACACATACACACACACACACACACACACACACACACACACACACACATTCGTCCTTATTTATAAATACATGTAAATATAAATATAAATATATATATTATATATATATATATATATATATATATATATATATATATATATAGAAAGAGAGAGAGAGAGACGCAATTAAATATTGCGTATATTAATTCTGCAAATGTTCATATACACTTTATATACACTTTAAAGGCAAACATTGTTATACTTGAACTGATATATAGCAGAAAATGTTTTTATTACCAACACGATAATTAAACTGGATATCGGGAATCCGCTTTACAGGTATCCAGGTGAATGTAATTAATTTCCATTTAAGGTTTTAAGTATATATGAAGGATATAAGAAGGACATGAAATAACTAATACACGATAAAATACTATACACGATGAAATAACTATACACGATTTTAATATAATATTTATTTTAGTTCTACGAGTTTAAATGTATAGCATGCACATACGGACATGTAGATTTAACAGTATTTACAAATAATACATTTACAAATCTGTTTATCACAGTAGGGTACGTAATAATATTAAAGTTACAGTACTAAATTACTTATATAAATATAATATATATTACAATATTAATAATAATAATATTATTTTTATTAATATAAATATTACAATACAGTGCAGTATAAAACCATCACAAGACACTGTACTGTGTAACACATTTAGTGAATATATTTAAGTAACACAAGGCGAGAGTCATAAATTTTTTTTCTTGCAAAGACGTAAAACATCTTTTTATTATTAATCATTTATTTACTTCATTTACATAAATATATTGTATTTAATTTATACACATACATGCGCGTGCGGGCACATGCACACACACACACACACACACACATACACACACACACACACACACACACACACACACACACACACAAACACAAACACAAACATATATATATATATATATATATATATATATAGAGAGAGAGAGAGAGAGAGAGGGAGAGAGGGAGAGAGAGAGATCTTACATCTTCACGGCTTAAATTAGGGTATTAAATTATGGAGTTGAAACTGTCAAGATAAGTGGACAAAATCTGAATGATGGTACCTTTTCAACCATAACATGAAATCAAGTGAGAAATGAAACACTTAGGGAAAGGCTTAGCGAAATAACAAATGTAGTTCTAAATTTGTATATAGTACATTCTATAAAAAATTACTGATTCATAAACTCTAAGTATTTACCGTTGCTACAAAAATCATCACTTACCACCTAAATGTTTTTTAAGGAAGGTGAAAACAGTACATTCCAATTATTTAAGAGAACTGGCTTACAAATATATATATATCTCAGAATTTTTTACCCTGGTATGTTCCCTGTTCAAATTAAAATTAGTAACCTATATACTTATTATTACTATAAGAAATAAATTTTGTAAAAAGATTAAAGTATACACAGCTACTCTTTCATACATTTAGAAATACTTATTATTAACTTTTTACTATGGCATTATTCATTTTCTCTGCGTATTTTTCTTAATGTAAGATAATAACCATCAGCCTAAGAAAGCCACCGACAGCATTTACATTAGCGTCAATACCTTACAAGTCTAGTTTGGGGAACTTTAAAATGCTTAGTAATGAAGTGAGTTAAACCAGCTCATTTGTTTCTGACGACGATGACGATGGCACGCCGTTTACAAAAAACAAATTCCTCAGACGCTCAAATGGTGACAAAGTTGTCTGTCTAAATGTTTGTCTGTAGCTAAATAAGTCTGTTGACAATACCTTCTCCGGTAAAATAAACTTTTCCGTTGTAGTTACAACCTCATTATCGCCTTTAAAAAAGTTCATTATCTTGTCTTTAAGATATTTGAATTTACTAATGCTGCTGTTATGCTTGGCGTTCTGCGTGAAACTTTGGACGGTTGTAGAGTGTTCCTGTTCTGCAGATGCTTGCCCAGACCCTTCGAATGCATCCTCCTGACTGTTTACTTCCCTAGCATCCACGCACCTCGCAACCGGCTCGTTGACGTCACATTTCAAATCGACACAACATTCGGTCACTTCTCCACACTTTGAACGGAAATGAAACAAAGCAATACATTATATTAGATCAAATGAAGCAAATATATATATATATATATATATATATATATCGCAATATGTATTCTTGTGTATTAATAAAGAACTAAGTCAAAATACAAAAACAAGAATTATAATTGAATTTACAATTCAAAGCTTTTCGTTGGCTAACAGTACCAACATCATCAGCAATATTCCTGATGATGTTGGTACTGTTAGCCAACGAAAAGCTTTGAATTGTAAATTCAATTATAATTCTTGTATTTGTATTTTGACTTAGTTCTTTATATATATATATATATATATATATATATATATATATATATATATATATATATATATATATATATATATATATATATATATATGAGTACGATATATTGAGTACGATTACATGAACAGTCCAGATGTTGTCATCAGCAAAAAGCTTCAAAGTATGAACAAAAATCAAATAAAAATTCTTATTTATGAAAGTGTCATTTAATTGTATATATATATATATATGTATATATATATATATATAATTATTATATATAACTATATATATGATTATTGTAATTTTCATTCCTGATGATGTTGGTATGTTTACCAACGAAAAGCTTTGGATATAAATTAATAAATATTCTTGTATTTGAATAACCTATGTTGTTTTAAAATATATATATATATATATATATATATATATATGTGTGTGTGTGTGTGTATTTATATATAAATTTTAAAATAACTTTTCTTGTTTAGTAATCAAAACCTTTGCATTTACGTGCACGTAACTTTAACATAATTACGTAAACGTATAAGCAATTGCGTATACTTTGCACGTATATTAAACCTTTACCTTTATCAATCATTAAAAAAATTATTGTATCTAATACGGCATTATAGTGCGGTTTTCCAGCAACGATGTTTGGTTTTTGCTACACTATTTTGAAGAAACAGTGTAGGATACAGTTTTGGGAACTATTTTTGGGGAGAAAAGATTTTTGAATAAATTAATATAAATTATGTACCATCACTCTTATACTCAACTGTGAGTAGTTATTATTAAAAATTATAATTAATTTTATTATTTCAAAGGTAAATTCCTTTAGGTTTTATAAGTATTATACAAGAGAATATGTATAAGTAATGAGTATTACATAAGAAGTTTCGTACCATTTCTCCAGACTCAGCGCACTCAGAATCAAATAAGACGTCTGTGTTCTGGCTGCTCGAAAATTGAAGCAAGGGTAGGACTATAAATATCAGCACCTGTAAGAAACAATGAAATAAAACATTGTTCTAAAGATATATATAGCAGTGATGACTAATGTAAATATATAAATAATTGGTTCTTACATTTAAATTTCACTAACGTATTTTTCATGGTTTTTGGACAGCTTGGGAACTGCACCTTTTTGGATACCTGACGGGAAACTTGCCATTGAAAGTCACGGCTCTGGAAACGGATGTATATGGATTAAAAGCAACAGTGTTACATACGTCAGTGTGAACCTAACTCCCAATGAGTCCATCGGAGACTTCCGTCAAAAGAAGGACCAGCTTGAGGACAGACTGCAGGCTACAGACGGTAACATAATTGTTGAAGGAGATTTAAACGTGAGAGTGACAGAATGGGGCAGATATAACTAATTTCAGAGACAAACGAGTGATCAAAATGTCATAAAGACTGGGACGAACACAGATAACGCGACTACCTTCCGTCGACTAGGATGTAAAGGTAGCATTACCAATATTACTTTGACCTCAAAGTCTTTAGTCCCTAGAATTCCGGACTGGGTAGTGATGGAGGACTATATGGCAAGCTATCACCAGTACATCCTAACCAGCATCAACCCTGAGAAGCCAATGAGACGGTTAAGAACACTGAGAAGAAGCAGGTGTAATATCGCAAGAATGTATCAGGAGAGGTTCTCGGAGGTCCTGTAGGGTTCCCAATTGGATGCCACGGAAATGAGACAAACAACGCAAAAGCACAGGTACGTCGCAGCTGTAGTACACACAACAATGAAACTCATTCAGAGAGCCTGCAAGGTTGCGATCCCCCAAAAGGGTTCCCTAGAGGAAATATAAATCCTGTATATTGGTGAACTGAGTAGATAGTCATATTACGGAGGAAGTGCCTTAGAACGAGAAACCTAGCCCAACGAGCAAGGTGAAGGGTCAGGATATGGCCTACGAAGAGACACTAAAATGCAAGACGGCAGAGAAAACGCCGTAGAGTAATTAGAGAGAGCCAAAGGTGATGCTGGGAAGACCTCCGTGAAGATACATAGCGACCCATGGGATCTGGGATATAAGCTGGTGATGAAAAAGCTAAATTCATTCACAGAAGACAACTGAATGCGGCACAAATGAAGATTATAGTAGATGGTTTATTTCCTTCCCATCCTACCAGACAGATTTCAAGGAAGTAAACAGGAGGTCAAGATGGCCCGCTCTTCACGGAGAAAGGACTGTAGCCAACTCGCTCCAAAATAACAAGGCTCCGGGACCGGATGTTCTTAAAGTCGTAGTGAGAGCTCACCCGCACATATTACTCAACATGTACAACCACTGCTTGAAAGCTGACGTATTTAGTGACCGTTGGAAGGTAGCAAGATCGGTCCTGATTAACAAAGGAAAGGGAAATTTAGATTCTCCTTCTTCATACAGACAGCTTTGCATGTTGGATGCGGCTGGAAAGTTGCTAGAAAAACTTATTAGGCCACGACTGCTCTCGGCCTTCCGCGATGTAGGAGATCTTTCCTGAAGGGTCACCCGAGAACCCCGAACACATCTTCTTTGTGTGCAGAAGATGGCAATCGGAGAGAACAACGCTGGAAAGCAACGTCGGGCCGATAGACCCGTACAACATTGTGGGCAAGATCCTGTGGAGCAAGTCCAACTGGATAGAGATAGCGACATATATCGAGAGCATACTGCGGAGTAAAATGAGACAAGAATATGGTCGAGGTCAAGATCAATGACCAGGCCAAATACATTCGGTTTTAGAAATAGAAACTACTGGGGTTAATAAAGAGTCTTCTGACCAGGAAGAATGCTAATACAGTGATACCCTGGTCAGATCTACAAAGGGCCGGAAAGGAGGAAGGGTTTAGTAAGTATTCGACAGGAGTCCCACACACCAGGTCTGTCAGGGCAGACTTGATGGTGCGTAAATGCATTCCAACCTCCACAGAAAAAAAGTAGTAGTAATATATCTTTTTATTCGTTTTTAGTAAAAGCGTGTTCGGTCTTCTAACCGAAATAAACTCTTAAACAAACTCTAATGAAAGGTAAAAGAAAGGTAGGCTAAAACAAATGCATAGTGGAATCAAACACATTTCCTAATCTTGTACAATCTAAATTGTCAAATTACGAACATAGACAATATCTGGAAGATTATGCACTAAACGTTTTAAAGTTTTGCGAGCGTCTGGAAGTATCTTGTACAAGTTAGGCGGGTGCAGAGTCTAACAGAAGTGTGATGAATATTTACAAGTATTAATAAATAAATAAACCTAATAATATGACGAGTTAGAAGGAGGTCTGGGGATACCATACATGGATAAATGCTAGTTATATGTTCGTTTGCCCTCACTTACAGTTCCTGAATTCTCACGGTAAATGTTTGGTATACGGTGGTCTAACTAAGATTATCACGCTTCTTGACTCTATGCCATCAAAAGCATGGAGAGAACATACATTTTTGCGCGTTATTCAAGTCTTCAATATACTTTTAGGACCGTATTAATCGGTGTAGTTCTACAATAAAAGACACGTTTTAATGTTAAAAGTAAAGAATAGTTTAAAGAATAGTTCTAGAAGAAAAAGTTTGTTTTTCTCCTTTGAATTTAATATTATTATTATAACAAAATTATTCTTAGAGATGGTTTATTTAAATGTAAAAACCAAGAGGAATATAATGAGCTGTCTCATTAGTTTATTAGAAAGTTGTTTCCTCTCGGTGATGTATCCTTTTTCTTCATTACAAGATTACCTCATTAAAATTCTTAATAAAAGAGTTTATTTGTGAATAGAATAAACAGGATATTTGTATATTTGTAGCCGATCATCTAAATTTGTAGATCAACTTCTACCAGTTGAAAATCTCCCCTGTCAATATAATAGTAATAAAATTAGCGGGAAATTAAGTGAGGCTGGAATAATGAGTCGAAAATGCAAAATTATGAACCGAAGTGTAATAAAGTTAGTTCTGATTGACGGTAACGTTATAATTGTTCAAAACGATAATGATACAAATGACATTTCGTCCCTCTTAGGCTTAGGCTGTTACTAAATAGTTTACACAGCTTTATATTAATGTTCTTTTTAATTTTAGGTTAGCTACAACACTTTATCCAGAACCTGTGACTACAATTACTCTGGACAATATCAAACCTGACTATTGGAGGGAAACTACGTAAACAAAAATATTCAAACACTGTTAAGTAATTTGTAGATACGTTTTGTGTTACTTAAACTATAATAAATATTATAGAGCTAAGTGCTTCTTACCTCGTGCTTTAAATCTTGTAGCATCTGAAACATTGTTTAAATGGTCACTGTTGCGCGTCGAGTTATTCCAGATATTGCACAACTCAGTCTGCCCAACGCCAAATGTATTATCTTATCAAATCAATTATTTACAGTTGTAAATATTATCTGTGCTGATAACTGAGAACTTTTACTATAAACTTAGTGATTTACATTTTATTATTCTAGTGCGTCAGGCTTTTGGTATTTAAATGGTAAATATATTAAAATACCTCTTATTGAAACATGTGCACGCGGGTTTGTCAAACTTTACAAGTTATAATTTCAAATAGAAATACTTCCGCATGTAGTTTCAAGACTAGTTTTAAGTATGTAGATACTTTTATAATTTGAATATAGACGAACGAGCACGCGTATGCACACGTAGACAGACACACACATACACACACGCGGGCGCGCGCGCGCGCGCGCACACACACACACACACACACACACACACAATATCCTGTATGTTTTCTATAATCCTGGCTAACATTAATTTTACGTAATATTCGCTAATCATTTTCCATAAACGTTTGTGAAAAATATAATTATCAACTGCCTTTTACACTCATATATTAAAATAATACTTTTAAGTTGTTAAAAGCTATACAACCAAAAAATAATCGTTTAGAATTCACATTATCCTAATTCAAAGAAAATAGAAGATATTTTCGTGTTATTAATATCATTGGCTTAAACGAGAAATATTAAGAAACAAAAATTAAGCCAACTACTACTTAAGTCAACAAAGGATTTTATTTTACTTTATTTTTAATTTTATAATTACAACTAATATAAATATATATATATCTCATAATAACAATATTAAGTGGCAAAATTACCTAAGGTATGGTGCCTTTTGAAGTTATAGTCGTCTTGCAAATGAAAAGAATATATAAAATATTATTCGAAAACAAATGCCCCTGTGAGAAAGAAGACACAAATTGAAAGCTAAGTATATGTTCGTTCTGAAAGTTGTCAGTTATCCAAATGTTAGAAAACATACTGACATGCACCGTGTCTGCTAGAGTGAGTCTTATTTATTTTATAGGCTTTATAGACAGATAAAGAGACACGAGACAAGAAAGAATCTAATTTAAAGGGATAATATAAAAGAAGTAATATATATATATTTTTTTATAGTTAATTCCCACTTAAGTCAACAAAGAAAAAGTTTATTTTAGTTTCTTTCTATTTTATAATAGCAATATTAAGTGGCAAAATAGAAAGCGAATTTTCCTGCAGTTTTCCATTTTCCTTTCTATGAATGGTGTTGGACTATTACTTTTCTTATTACTATTTATGCGCTTTTATTTGTCGCTTGCATTGTGTTTTAGCTTCTTTTAACTTTAATTTACATTGTCCATTTTTGAAGCAAGGTCCAATACCGTTAATCCAGTTTGTTTGTTTGTTTGTTTATTTTCTTCTTTATATTCACTTTTAATCCTTGAGCATTATTTAAGATTTTGTGTGGTAATCATGGCAATAATTTAAGGTTCTACAATGGAGGTTTTGACAACCAGATGGCAGCAATAGAAGAGTTCATATACTCCTTCGAGAAATACACTTCCAGCTATGGGAAAGTTTGCACAATGCCAAAAACGCTAGACTTTAAATATGGAGATACTTAGTTCGAATCCGACCTAGATCCCCAAATTTTTATAATTTATTTATTGGATAAATGTTTGAAAAAACTGTGTTAGCATCCATTTTCATCCACTACAGGTTAAAAATAATGTATTTGAAAGTGATTGCATGAATACAAATTTATTTTATTAACGATTAAAAAGTTGTATAAGGAGAGAGTGAGGCAATAGAAGGGATTGAAAAAGATATTGATTTTAGTTAGCGTTGCCTCAAATATTGTTTTAGTTAAACTCATTGAGCATTACGCTTTAGAAAATGATCCTAAATGTAGTGGATATTACAATAATTGAAAATGATAAATTTAAAACCAATTACAATAGATTATATATTTCTGTATAGTAAACATAAAGGATTGGTTGTGTACGTTATTGCACTTGTTTGAGAATCCCTGATGAAATTAGAAAATATAAGAAAAAACATCTTAATCTAATTAATTATTTTAACACATTTTTTTTAATAACAGGACGTCATAAACTATTTTACCAAACGTCAATAGCTTTTGTCAAGTCAAAATAAATACTAAAATGTTAAGCAAGACCTAGTTTTGCCTTCTTTCATTTTCCACTTGTCTGCCTGTGTCTTTACGAAACAAAAATATTCATAAACCCTTAAACAAGATTAAACTATTAATGTTTGTTTAAATGTTATTCTCACCAAATCCTGTTTGAAAATATATTCAAAAAAATATCATTTTCGGTTTCAAAATCCTGGATATACAAAATCATAAATGTATACAAACACAAAAAGGTGGATGTGTTAGGTAAATTTATGTAAATAGTAAGACATGTTTTTTTTATATAACATCTTGATTAAAATTTTATTGCTGTACGTCAAATAGTAGAGCAATATTGGGTGTTTCCTCAGCCACTTCTCCACTTAAAAATACACTAATGAAGTAATTATGATCGTTCTTTCTTAATCAGGTGATTAGAGTTTAATGATCAGCCGACTATTATGTAAGTAATTGGTTTCTATTTTGTCTAATCCAGCACATTGACAGACGTCATGCATTTCATTAACCCTCAATCAACAAAGAAGATATATTTCTAGTACTATTCCCTTGTATTCGTTTTATTGTGCACGTGCACCAATCTAGTGTCCCTTATTTATTAAATACACAATTAGCTGCTTAAAGTAGCTTTTTTGCAGCTTTTTAAATTAGCAACTTGACACTTCTAGCATTCCCATGTCTGAATGGATTTGGTAAACGAAGGACAGATGATGAAGTTTTATCTATAGTTTTTTTTATCCATTTTTTTGGACTGTTTGATATATTATTTGTTTTTTAAAATTTTTTCTTCATAATTTAGAGGCAGTTTTATTATCTTGTATAATAGTGCGTTGTGAGCGGCCATTTTATGTTGTGGGGGATGGTTGGAGTGGTTTGGTATTGTATTAATGGTTTGTGTGGGTTTCCTATAAATAGAGTATTCAATGTTATTTGTATTTCTGGTTATTGTAAGGTCTAGATAGTTTATTTTATTGTTTATTTCTTCTTCCATGGTGAATTGTATGTTAGGGTGTAAGTTATTGATTTCATTTAGGACGATGTTATTATTTATTGCTTTATTTTGTGCAATCTATCGTCAACATATCGTATCCAATGTCCGTTGGGGTCGTGTGTTTTTATGGTTTGTGTGATTAATTCGTCAAGTTTTCGGAGGTAAATTTCTGATATTTTACTTAAGAGTTTTGATCCCATTGCTAAGCCATCTATTTGTTTATATATCTTATTCAAGTATATATCTTGTTTAAGTACATAAGTGAAACTGATATATATATATATATATATATATATATATATATATATATATAGTTTTTAAAATCATATGTCATACTTGAAATCATATAGTTTTTGAATTCATACTTGAATAAAAAGTATATAAATATATATAAGATTCCTGATGATGTTAGTTCTGTTTACCAACGAAATGATTTGGATATAAATTAATTAATATTCTTGAATTTTAATAACCTATGTTGTTTTAATATATATATATATATATATATATATATATATATATATATATATATATATATATATAAATTATTCAAACTTTCAAATACTTTTTAATAATCCACTCAAAATTAAATACATTTTTTTTGTAGTGAATAACACTTGATGGAAATACAATTTTTTTAAAACAATATTTAAATAATTAAATATGAATTAATTTTTATGAATAATATGAATATGAATAAGTTTTTAGAAAAAACTCTACACAAAATTGGCAAGGTATGCAATATAGTTATTTTGTCTCAATTAGCTTAAAATAAGTGATAACGTATGATTTCTTAAAACGAATTATTTTATTTTATAGGTTATGAAGTGGAACAACTCTTTACACGCAGAGGTTCAAAGTAAAGTAACTAAATCCAAATTATTATTTGTTGTCCAAAGTAGGAATTTACTTTAAAACTATTTTGTTTTTTTACTTGTTTGTATTCAAATCAATACTTTAAATGTGTCAATTATGTCTAAATTTCAATGCGTTTTTTGCATCATTCCTTGAATTTTTTTTATTTATTGCCCAGGTTTATAATAACATGGTTCATTTATAATTATAGTTTTTATATATTCTATTCTAAGTTTGAACAGTCGAAAGTAGGAACAATACATGAGCTATAATCTTGTTGTTAGAAAATACTAAAGCGCAAAATATAAAGTGCATATAAATATCTTTCCTTGTGACTGCAATGTAGCTGTATAGAAACATAAAGAGTTTTATAACAAAATAGTTAATTTTATCTTACAATAAAATAGAAGCATAAATAGACATAATAAAAACAGCTATTCTAAAGAATATGTTATGTTACTATATTTATATTAATTGCAACTATTATTAAAAGTAACTAAAGTAAAATTTATCTTTTTTGGCTTAAGATTAATTAATTTACTTTAAAAATTATTGATTATATTACTTGTTTTCATTTCCGTTAC
>JBAIZL010000143.1:0-207500 GCA_036971475.1 Prosapia bicincta
CTAGGGCCAGATCTCCATCTGCCCTGAGCTAGATACGGTAAATAGGGTATTTAGATATGGTCATTGCCGGGAGGCTCGAAGCTGAATTGGCTCAAAAGCCAAGAGAGGACCCGAAAACATACAAACGTACTTTTCAAGATGTATTAACAACAAATTCTACCAAAAACATCAACGCTCTAGATGTTAGAAAATAATACACTATTCCTAATAAATAATACATTAAATATCTATACAAATTACACATTTATATAACTCTCGTATATCTACCAATAAAAATGAAATTATAGTGTTAGTCAATAAATTTTAGAGGATCCCAATAAATTTGATTTAGTCGAATTTATTTTTAAATTCAACGCTAAAAACCTACAAAATACATTATGCGCCTAAACATTGAAAGTGAATCAGCAGTAGTAGAACGACCGATATAGGGTCATTCTAGGTCGTTTTATAGGAGACCTCAGGAGATTTTGTTGTGCCCGAAACCTGCCTTTTCGTTCACAATGGTTCTAGCAAGATTGCGCAACAAGCCACACTGCCTTAGGACAACATTGCTTTCATTGAAGAAACGTTTGCCAAACGCCTAATTGTCCTTTGAACAAACTTTTGTTATCCAGCCCAGTTCCCCGACTTACACTCCTGACGCCTACGTCTGGGGCATCATGAAGGAGATTTTCCTTGACGACCCGCCTACCAACTACGTTCAATAAGGAAAACATATAATCTTGTCTATAACCAGCATGAAACAACCCCTCTTACCCAAAATGATGCAAGGCCTCCACGGGTTTTGCCTCAATTTAATTTTAACGGAACTCATATGGAACATTTTTATACCCGAGTCTAACCAATTTAGCTTCTTTTCACTTATATGTGTTTGTAAAACTATGTAAATAAAAAAATCTGAAACCAAAGGTGCATACGGCAATTCTTTGAAATTATTTCTTTCAATTAAAAAAAGTCCATCTAGTTTTTGTATCCAAAACTAAAGTTCTATAAAGTATTTCTTCCAAACGGCTTCTCCATTTTTTTTTAATGTCAAAAAGTAACTGGCGGTTAGAAACAAACACCTTTGTACAGATCTTGTTATTTGCCTGACTAGGCCACGTAATTACAAATAACATTTAAGTTTTTAAAGTAGAAATATGAGAACAGTCTTCATACATTTCATTAAACTAATTTTTTCCTTGATCAGGAATGGACTAGAATATTTAATAAAAATTTGAAACCCGAGCTATTCAATAGGTTGAGGAATAGCTTTCCAATAATATTAACACAGTTGCACCAACGTAAATGCTTAATTGCAATTAGCAACGTTTACGTAAACAAAGGAAACCGCTAACGAATATTTAATTACTTTTAGGCCGAATGTGCGTAAGTGTGGACACGCCCACATTGACTTGTGTTGGATTAATAAGTATTATGTTTGAATATTACACTTTAAAATTACATCTACAGTCCTGCAACTTACCCAGCTAGTAAACATCTTGGATAATTACTGGGCCCTTACCTGAAACAGAAGTTTGGTATTAGCGAGAATCAATAAATGATAATAAATTTAATAGAATAATAGCTTACCCCATATAAACCATTACAGTACGATATAAAAAAACTGTGTAATGCCCCAATAGAAACTTGTGCAAGTAAACGTACAAAATCCAACTTCGACCACGATTCCCCTCCATTTACGGTACCAAAGAAAATGCATGCATCAATCTTAACACGCGTGACATAAATTTTACAATATTCTTCGTTAGACAGTAGGTCTGGCTCGATGCTCCTGATACAATAATTTAGAAAATTATTTTTGGGTGACGATACGCTCTTGACATAAATTTTACAATACTCTTCGTTAGACAGTAGGTCTGCCTCGATGCTCCTGATACAATAATTTAGAAAATTATTTTTGGGTGACGATACGCTCTTGACATAAATTTTACAATACTCTTCGTTAGATAGTAGGTCTGGCTCGATGCTCCTGATATAATAATTTAGAAAATTATTTTTGGGTGACGATACGCTCTTGACATTAATTTTACAATATTCTTCGTTAGGCAGTAGGTCTGGCTCGATGCTCCTGATACAATAATTTAGAAAATTATTTTTGGGTGACGATACGGTCTTGACATTAATTTTACAATATTCTTCGTTAGACAGTAGGTCTGGCTCGATGCTCCTGATATAATAATTTAGAAAATTATTTTTGGGTGACGATACGCTCTTGACATTAATTTTACAATATTCTTCGTTAGACAGTAGGTCTGGCTCGATGCTCCTGATACAATAATTTAGAAAATTATTTTTGGGTGACGATACGCTCTTGACATTAATTTTACAATATTCTTCGTTAGACAGTAGGTCTGGCTCGATGCTCCTGATATAATAATTTAGAAAATTATTTTTGGGTGACGATACGCTCTTGACATTAATTTTACAATATTCTTCGTTAGACAGTAGGTCTGGCTCGATGCTCCTGATACAATAATTTAGAAAATTATTTTTGGGTGACGATACGGTCTTGACATTAATTTTACAATATTCTTCGTAAGACAGTAGGTCTGCCTCGATGCTCCTGATACAATAATTTAGAAAATTATTTTTGGGTGACGATACGCTCTTGACATAAATTTTACAATACTTTTCGTTAGACAGTAGGTCTGCCTCGATGCTCCTGATACAATAATTTAGAAAATTATTTTTGGGTGACGATACGCTCTTGACATAAATTTTACAATACTCTTCGTTAGACAGTAGGTCTGGCTCGATGCTCCTGATACAATAATTTAGAAAATTATTTTTGGGTGACGATACGCTCTTGACATTAATTTTACAATATTCTTCGTTAGACAGTAGGTCTGGCTCGATGCTCCTGATACAATAATTTAGAAAATAATTTTTGGGTGACGATACGCAATTTACATTAATTTTACAATATTCTTCTTTAGACAGTAGGTCTGGCTCGATGCTCCTGATACAATAATTTAGAAAATTATTTTTGGGTGACGATACGCTCTTGACATTAATTTTACAATATTCTTCGTTAGACAGTAGGTCTGGCTCGATGCTCCTGATACAATAATTTAGAAAATTATTTTTGGGTGACGATACGCTCTTGACATTAATTTTACAATATTCTTCATTAGACAGTAGGTCTAGCTCGATGCTCCTGATATAATAATTTAGAAAATTATTTTTGGTTGACAATACGCTCTTGACATTAATTTTACAATATTCTTCGTTAGACAGTAGGTCTGGCTCGATGCTCCTGATATAATAATTTAGAAAATTATTTTTGGTTGACGATACGCTCTTGACATTAATTTTACAATATTCTTCGTTAGACAGTAGGTCTGGCTCGATGCTCCTGATACAATAATTTAGAAAATTATTTTTGGGTGACGATACGCTCTTGACATTAATTTTACAATATTCTTCGTTAGACAGTAGGTCTGGCTCGATGCTCCTGATATAATAATTTAGAAAATTATTTTTGGTTGACAATACACTCTTGACATTAATTTTACAATATTCTTCGTTAGACAGTAGGTCTAGCTCGATGCTCCTGATATAATAATTTAGAAAATTATTTTTTGTTGACAATACACTCTTGACATTAATTTTACAATATTCTTCGTTAGACAGTAGGTCTGGCTCGATGCTCCTGATACAATAATTTAGAAAATTATTTTTGGTTGACAATACACTCTTGACATTAATTTTACAATATTCTTCGTTAGACAGTAGGTCTGGCTCGATGCTCCTGATACAATAATTTAGAAAATTATTTTTGGGTGACGATACGCTCTTGACATTAATTTTACAATATTCTTCGTTAGACAGTAGGTCTGGCTCGATGCTCCTGATACAATAATTTAGAAAATTATTTTTGGTTGAAAATACACTCTTGACATTAATTTTACAATATTCTTCGTAATGTAGTGGACCTGGTTCGAAATGTTCGTCGTTTCGAATATATTATTTTGAAATACTGTATATATATATATATATATATATATATATATATATATATATATATATATATATATATATATATATATATTAAAACAACACAGGTTATTCAAATACAAGAATATTTATTATTTTATATCCAACGCTTTTCGTTGGCAAACAGTACCAACATCATCAGGAATGAAAATTACAATAATGTCACATTGTAATAATAATAATATAATTGTAATAATAACATTGTAATGAAATAATTGTAATTTTCATTCCTGATGATGTTGGTACTGTTTGCCAACGAAAAGCTTTGGGTATAAAATAATAAATATTCTTGTATTTGAATAACCTATGTTGTTTTAAATTATTAAACAAGAAAACGTATTTTATATATATATATATATATATATATATATAATTTTGCCTTTTACAATTCCTTCTACTAGTCCACACTTTATTTCTATGTAGATTGTTTAAATTTTCAATCGTTAATAAAATACTTTTTATTCAGCCACACAAGATCAAACATTTTTTTAAAAACTTGTAGTTGAAAACACTTGATGTTAATACAGTTTTTTAAAAATATTAACTCATTTCATCCATTAAATTTAATTAATTAATTTTAATTTTATATGCGAGAAAAACTTTTCAGAAAAGGGACATGGTATGCAATATAGTTATTTCGTCCCATTTGGCTTAAAATAAGCGAAAAGATACGATTTTATAAAACAGCTGATTTTATTTGCCGAACTTGAAAAATTTGGTTAGATACTCCTAATATACTGATTTAAAAAATATTTTTTTAAGAGTTGGCTTGACGAAATGCTCTAGACTCATTAATTTTACAATATCTGTATGTGTTCATGATTAAAAAATTTACAAAATTCGTTTTTAGAGGGTAGGGCTGAAACAACGCCCTTGCCTCATTAATTCTTCAAACCTTTCCTTGAGACATTAGGTAGACCTGGTTCGATCTTCTGATACATTAATTTAGAAAACATTTTTTGGAGACTAGACTTGACAACCCGCTGACACATTATTTTACAATTTTCTTCGTTAGAGTTTTAAAGAAGATCCTGGTAGAATTAATGTTAACACATTCAAAATCAGTTTCCACTTGTTTCAAATCAGTTTTATAAAAACTGTAAATTTAAAAGTGTATTATATCGTTGATAAGAAACAGTTGACAAAAAATAAAGGATAGGTTGTAATATTTTGAAAATTTAGAGACAACGATAATTTTTCTGGTAATGTATGGCTATTATATCGATTATAATGATATCTAATTTAGGCAAATCGAAACTATTAGGAATTCAACCTACCAATGTAAAACTATTTTAATTTGAAATATTTTCAATCTTTATACAAAATCCATCCCCTTTATTAAAAAAAAAAATTAATAAAACTTATTTTTTTTTTGTAAAAAAAATATTGTAAAACAAACTTGCTAAGATTTAAATAGTTTAATAATTTAAAAAAAAATATCTTCCTCTGAAGGTGCGGACTTTCCAATTGAAATGAACATAATGGTTTAACTAAAACGTTTTAAGTTGATTATTGTAATAATTTTGATATCACTGATTAAATCATACGTAATTATTTAAAGAACTAAGTGAAAACTATTAACTTAATCATCGGGTAGCAGGTAGACTTCGTCATTGAAAAGACGGGGCGGTTTCAGAACGCGACTGCACGTATGTTGTTCCCTTCGTTTTTTAAATGATTAGGCCTAACTTATTAAAAAATGTTATTAGTGGTTAAGAGATTTAATTTAATTGATTTTTTTTAAATACGACACAGTTGCTTAGATATCTTACTTTGTTTAGAAATCGATTTAATATTTTATATAAATTTAGACATTACATACGCCTTGGATAATCTCAATGAGCTACTACGCGTTTACTCGATTTAGATCAAGGATTAAATGTTGAGAATTATTAATTATCAAATAATAAGGAAAACCCATTTTCTGGGTAAAACAGACATTGAAAATATTAAAGTATTTATAATAAAATAAGGAAAAAACGGCGTAATTTATTGACTCCATTAATATTGTAATTTCGCTCCAGTTCTGTACATTACACTGCTAATTGCCGCCCGAGTGCAGGCTGGCTCACACTCGCATGGCCACTTGGAGAGTTATGGATAAGCAATCAGCAGTAAAATTGCTCGTTTAACGAGCTTTGCAGCCCACGTCCCACGTATAAACACACAAAAGCTGTGCTCGTAAAGTTCCGTACGAATGCTACTCGTACGGGTTCTTAGTTTTTATAAATGCTGAATATCTTAGAGTAGGCAACTTTGTTAACGCATAGTTGTAAAGTAATTCGTCATAACTTGCTGGAATGTAGAAGGTACGTGAGAGGGATTCCTATTCAAGTACGCCTAGACTATAATATGTACAGGAAATGTGTCGTCAATAGTTATTGGCAACTCTATTTTAGTAGCAAATATGCTGGAAAATATAGATAAACAAAAAACTAGGCCTATTGTCCAACAATGGATATAGTAAACTTACTGAGTCAAGTACTTTTCGTCAACCTTACTATTTAAAAAGAATTTTCTAAAACAATGTACCAGGAGCATAGAACCAGACTACTGTCTAACAAAGAATACAGTAAAAATTACTCTCTGCCGAATAATATAGTAAAATTTAATTAGTCAAGTACTTTTCGTCAACCCTACTATTTAAAAAGAATTGTTTAAGCAATGTATCAGGAGCATTGAACCAGATTACTGTCTACCGAAGAATATAGTAAAAATTAATTAATCAAGTGCTTTTCGTCAACCCTACTATTTAAAAAGAATTGTTTAAGCAATGTATCAGGAGCATTGAACCAGATTACTGTCTACCGAAGAATACAGTAAAAATTAATTAGTCAAGTGCTTTTCGTCAACCCTACTATTAAAAAAGAATTTTCTAAAACAATGTATCAGGAGCATAGAACCAGACTACTGTCTAACGAAGAATATAGTAAAAATTAATTAGTCAAGTACTTTTTGTCAAGCCTACTACGGTACTTAAAAAGAATTTTCTAAAACAATGTATCAGGATCATAGAACCAGACTACTGTCTAACAAAGAATACAGTAAACACTAATTAGTCAAGAGCTTTTCGTCAAGCCTACTATTTAAAAAGGATTGTTTAAGGAATGTATCAGGAGCATTGAACCAGATTACTGTCTACCGAAGAATATAGTAAAAATTAATTATTTAAGTGCTTTTCGTCAACCCTACTATTTAAAAAGAATTTTCTAAAACAATGTATCAGGAGCATAGAACCAGACTACTGTCTAACGAAGAATATAGTAAAAATTAACTAGTCAAGTACTTTTTGTCAAGCGCACTACTTAAAAAGAATTTTCTAAAACAATGTATCAGGAGCATAGAACCAGACTACTGTCTAACAAAGAATATAGTAAACACTAATTAGTCAAGAGCTTTTCGTCAAGCCTACTATTTAAAAAGGATTGTTTAAGGAATGTATCAGGAGCATAGAACCAGACTACTGTCTAACAAAGAATATAGTAAACACTAATTAGTCAAGTGCTTTTCGTCAAGCCTACTATTTAAAAAGAATTGTTTAAGCAATGTATCAGGAGCATTGAACCAGATTACTGTCTACCGAAGAATATAGTAAAAATTAATTATTCAAGTGCTTTTCGTCATGCCTACTATTTAAAAAGAATTGTTTAAACAATGTATCAGGAACATAGAACCATACTACTGTTAACCGAAGAATATAGTAAAAATTAATTAGTTAAGTGTATTTCGTCAAGTCTACTATTTAAAAAGAATTGTTTAAACAATGTATCAGAAGCATAGAACCAGACTATTGTCAAACGAAGAATATAGTAAAAATCATTTAGTCAAGTGCTTTTTGTCAAGCCTACTATTTAAAGCATTTTCTAAATCAATGTATCAGGAGCATAGAACCAGACTACTGTCTATCGAAATACGTAGGAAAAAATAATGTCAAACGAGCTGTGTCAAGCATACTCTTTAAAAAACATGATAAATTAATGTATCAGGAGCAGAGAACCAGACTACTGTCTAACGAAGTATCCAGGTAAATATATTCATTCAGGTGCGTTTCGTGAAGCCTACTGCCCAAAACTATATTACTGTGAAATCTAAAAAAGGATGTATGTTTTTAAAATATACTGTTTAAAAATAAAATGTTCGGTTCAATTAGAAGATAATAAACAATGAGCCTTTAAAAAATCAATTATAATCAGAGGGATTTTCTTTTAAAATTCCTTAAAAACTAATTTAATACACCAGGATACACTGGTCAAAATACCAATGTTTATAAATAAAAATACATAGTTTCAATTTAGAAACATTTATTTAATAAGTTATAATGTCGATCTATAATATTTTTATATAAAGTGTAAGAGAAATGTTTAATAACAATACAGATTCTATAAAATTTAATTCAATCGTCTCAGATTTATCGTTTCAATAGTACTTTTTCTTTAAATGTTTTACTTTATTAAGTACTTTTTACACGTATGTTTTTCTTACTTTTATTAACTTTATTTTGAGGTGAAAATACCACTTTAGTTATAGAGCAATGGTACCTATCGGGCCATCAGGATAGCCTCGGACTTTTGTTGATCACTAATATTTAATATCATGGTAAGCTTTTGTGAGTCCATGCCAATCTGAACATGTTATAAACTTCGAAAAACAAGTCGCACAATCTTCTCGCCATCACGCGTAAAACACATTTTAACTTTAATATTGGTAACTCCTCAAACATCTTTAAAATATAAATAATATTTTTAAATAATTTTACTCAAGTATAGAGAATTACTTAATAATGATTTAATTTATAGTTTTATGTCGAAACGATTACTATACATTACAAAAAGCAAAACATCAATATTATTTTTTTAAATAAAAATAATAAAATGAATTATTCTAAACTTGTTTCTTCAATAAAAAAAATGTATGATCCCATTTCCAAGAACGAAAGAGGTTTGGAGCTTTCTGCTAGACATTGTAAAACCATTCAAGTCACATGTGTACTCATTTAGTATTCAAGGCACATTGTTGTGCAATATTACATAAGGGGTGTTTCTTGCCCTTACGGAGTAACACTATTTACATGGAAATAAACGTTGCATAGAGAATATTCCGTTTATAATAAGAGATACTGTTAAGTTCTTTCAGGGGCTCAATAAATTGTAAGGTAGTTTTCGACTACAAAACGTTTTAGAAACGCGTATAAATACTGTTTTAACTAAGTCTAATAATAACTCCTGACTCTATTTATACTTTTACTCGCACTGTCTGTCTGTCACTCCGTCACTAAAGCTTACATTCTCTTCAATACATTACAAATATTTATCGCCCTTCACGCTTAACACCTTTCTCATACTTTCTAGTCGCTTCACTCCTTAGAAGGTTCTAGACTTTAGTAGAAGGTGTAGTTTTGTGTCCCCTCTGACTGAAAGGACTTGTCAAGCTGTGCGACATAAATCACAATTGGAGCCTTACCCATTACAATCACATATAAATCTACAAATATCTCACAATTGATGGTAATTTGAATTAAAGAGCGTTTGCCTTTAGCCACATAAATCTGTCTAATATTTTGAATCGTGCTGTTAAAATAGGTTAAATTTTAAGGTCGTTGTTAAAATATAATTACTATCGTCTTTGAGGGATATTAAAATGACTATAAATCCCGGTCTGATAAATACAGGAAAGAACCCATCCTGACATATCAAACTAATATGCTCATTGTCACATGGGTGTGTCTACTCTTTGTATGAAAAAGAATTTGTAACTACTGTATCTGTGGTTTAGTGACAGAAAGAATGAACTGACATAATAATCGTCTGGTGCTAGGAAAAGGCGGAAATTAATGGCATCAATAGTCATAAGTGAAGAAAATACAAACCGGTGAAAAATTAAGATAAAGAAAGATGTAGTAGAAGTGGGATTATGAGTAGGACCGGAAAGAAAAAGTGTCAGGCCAAACCATGTAGGCAAATTAAAGGGGGTACTGGAAACGTAAAACAGGTTTTAAGGAAGATTCTGTGACACCCTACAATAAAAACACTACCACGTATCTGAGACCAAACCAAAAGCAGAGTGAAAAATGTAAAAGAATTCCAATAACGATGCAAAAATGTAGATTGGATTCTACTGACTCCGAAAAAAAGAACTGGAAATAGTAGACAAAATAGTATTTCCCAAAATAAAAAAAAATACAGGAAACCAATACTGTGAATGGGAGAAATCATTGATGACTTGTGTACGGCCCAGTTCATGAAAAGGCTTATGAGGCAGATTTAGAATGAAGTAAAGTATAAGCCCGACCTTCAAGTTCGCCTATCAGGAAAAAAGTACTTCAGCTATTAAATCTTCCAACATAAATTTAATTTGAAACAACTGATAAATACAAAATTGCATAACATTTCTTCCATGTCATGTTTAAACCTACATGTGATTATGCCTCGACGTTTAAAGTGACACCACTTATTGTGTACGTAACAAACAAAAAATAAATTACCTTTTCAGTTGATGGTTTCCTTCAACCCTTACACCGACTACCCACGCATACGTGCTCTAATAACTTGTCGTGAACAAAAGAATTTCAAATAAACACTTGATGGATTCATGTTTGCTTGAAATACCGGGTAGCGTGTCAGGGATGTTATTATGGCTGAGGAATAATTTATGCCCCACTACAATATCAGCTCGATGGATACTTTTGAATTTTTTTGTCGTGGTTTCGTATTGATTTACAGGGCATTAGTTATTTATTGCATCTTCACTCTACAAATTGTTTACATTGTTTATTTCTGAAACAAGCGCTAAATTTATACTGAATCAATTTTCTTTACAAACACATTGTTTACATTCTTTAAAATTTTAATGAATGAAAATTAACAAAATTGCAAATTTTTATTTTGTTTTTTCTTTGTGTAATAAAAAAAAACAAATGATATACACAATCGTTTTTAAAAGTAAATTCCTTCTTAGGTGAACAAAAATATTGTTTAGTTACTTTTTATTAAATAATTATAATTAATATAAATAAAGTAACATAACTGCATACAACGGTTAAAACAGCTGTTCTACTACATAACCTATAACATAAAATCAGTTGTTTTATGAAATCTTAGGTTATCACTTATTTTGAGCCAAATGGAACGAAATAACTATATTGCATACCTGTCTTTGTAAAGATTTTCTCCTATATAAAACTAAAATTAATTCATTAAATTTCATCAATCTATTTAATAAGACTATTAACATCAAGTGTCATTCACTACAAGTTAAAAAAAATGTATTTGAGCTTTTGTAAATGAATAAAAAATATTTTAATAACAACTGAAAATTTGAACGATATATATATATATATATATATATATATATATATATACATATATGTGGTGAATAGTTATTATCCGGAGTACATCCGTTCATTCTGGATGTACTCCAGATAATAACTATTCATCATATTTTTCCATCCGTGAAAGAATACGTATCAGCATATATATATATATATATATATATATATATATATATATATATATATATATATATAGTGTGTGTGTGTGTGTGTGTGCGTGTGTGCGTGTGCGCGCGTGCGTGTGCGTGTGCGTGTGTGTGTGTGTGTGTGTGTGTGTGTGTGTGTGTGTGTGTGTGTGTGTGTGTGTGTGTGTGTGTGTGTGTGTGTGTGTGTGTGTGTGTGTGTGTGTGTGTGTGTGTACAGAAGGAATTCAATGAACAACGCGTTAAAATAGCTTCATATCTGTCTTTTAAGGAACATGTTATGACAACCGTTTGGTATGTTTTGAGGTAATATTAGACAACTAAGAATTCATTTAAAGCAATTCTATTGCAAATGATTTTTTTCTTTTGAACATTCTCTTGTTAGCCCTTTCTTGATGTGTTGTTGGTTTCTAATTGTATTGGAAGCCCTGTATGCACAGCGCGTAGATCTCTCTTTACGCGGGTTGAGCAGTACCTCCTAGAAAACATGAGGTACTGGTTGAGAGCACGTCTATACTTCAAGCACGCGACTCTGCATAAACGTAATGCCATAATGCTACCCCTAACTCCTCTAACATAGAGGTTTATCTTTCTGCCTAGACCTATCTGTTTCCTCAATCCTTTCCTATTCTAAGTGGGCGATAATTAATACTGGCTATACACCTTAAAATTACCGAAAAAATCACCATGGCAGATTTCTTTCAATTTACATAGGACAAAACAGGTTATATTCAGATGGTTAGCCTTAGTCATGACGAAGATGTGATCTTCCCTGTACTATGCTACCTCCCCACACCTAGAACAGGTGGACGCTAAGTTCTTTCTTGTATTCCTCTACTTTGACATAACTTTGTTTCTTTAATCTTTAGATGTCGAACTTATTCTTTGGCGAAGAACCAAACGAGGATAGTATTGAAAATATTAAAATTGTCAAGCTAAAGTTAAAACTTGAAGGAAACTAAAACTAGATTTATAAAGAAAAAGGATAATTGTTGGATTTATATTTAAATAAGAGATAAATAATAAACTTATTTTATAGAGGAAAAATTTGTTATTTTAAAACAAAATTAAATAATTAAAATATTATAGAATACAACTCAAATAATAAAAAAACTAGACCCAACTACTTCGCTGCGTATAAAAATTCTATACAAAAACCCCACGAAATAGCATTTAAATTTTAAAATAGTTGACGCCTTTTAGAAGTTTTTGATCAGATGTTGAGTTTCCGTTATATAACTCCCTAATTATCTAACACTAAAGTCCTATAATGTTTTTAATTACACTTTTAGAACGTTTTAATTATACACTTTTAAAAAGTCTACACTATGGCCAGTACTACGCCTTGAACGTCTACTATTAGGCTGCACCAAGTACTCATTTTCGCAGCGTGAACCAACTTGGGCACCGAAAAGCATTAATAAAATTTTTAACACAGGATCGATCCTGGATCCTTTAGGTTAGTATTACAAATAAGCAAGTGAGTAGAAAGTAAAAACCTTTCTCCCAAAACGGGAAAAAGGAGGAATTTGTGTCTTGAATATGCAGAACCGCTAATCAAACCTAATTAAAAGACCTACATAATTTTTTAACAATTCTCAATTCATTTATTATACACAACCTTGATTAGCAACTTAACCTAAACTTACACCTACGTATTTGTGACAGTTAGTTATAAAAGTTTCGCTTATCAATTCAATAACGATATTCTGAAATAGTAAAGCGACAAAACAAACCTCACTATAAACTAAGGAAATTTATAAAATTCTATTAAATCTGCGCCAAGGAAATGTATTAAAACTTCCCGCGTGAATAATATCCGAAGTTACCGGCTTCCATGTACTTTACTGAAGTTTACGACTCAATAATGTTGAAATGAGTTATTTTGCGACGAATAATTTGACACGGTATGAATAATGTCTCGGTATGAAGGACGTGGGTTGTAATGAACTATCTGCAATGGATGTGGGATCTCCTGCTCACGCCTACACCAACTTATCTATTTAAACTTGCCCAAGGAATTGCAAAACTTTTAAACTGCTGAAGGCTTTTGGTATTTAACTGCTTTAAGAATTTCAGTTGTTAACAACCCTGTACACGCTACTAAACATTTAAAATTAAAAAAAAAACAAAAAATAAAAACAACAACTCACAACAAAGCGTTAAAGTCGTTAAACTTGTTTCAACAACTACGCTGTCATCATCAGTGGCTAGCTTATACGAACATCACCAGTGTAGTCACTGATGATGTCAACGTGGAAGCTGAAACATGACAGCGTTAACCACTTTGTTGTGACAGTTGCGTTTTATTGTTTACTATGTATTCTAAGGTAAATAAATATCACTAGACTAAAACTGATTAACAGCCCCATATGTTCGTCATTTAAATAAAACTTCAAATGAACAATACCTAACTTTTGGACAGGACAGTACGCTTGCTCTCACAGAGGTGAAGAAAGGTACTCTGGAGGAAGTACTCGTCACAAGGCCGGATAATTGACATATGATCCCTTCAAAATTAAACCTACCCTCAAAACAAAGACCTGTCTTTCTTCTTACAATTATATGTAACATAAACATATATGTTGCTGTGGAGAGAAGACGGTGGATGACAGAGTGCACGTACATTAGCGCAATAACCCTCCAGTAAAAACAACTTTTTGAACCTACTGCTGTAGGTGTTTTGTTGTTTTCGTGGCCATGGAGTTTTGGATTATATCGAAAGTCCGGAAGATAGCGGCCGCCAGCTCCGGCGCCTTTTGACCGATGAGAAGTGCAACTAGATGGTCTTCAAGTGGCACAATCCATTCCCAATTTTAAAACATGCGGCCATGGGGACCCGAAGATGTATCTCGGCGTTAAGCTAACATCCGAATAGGTTCTGCAAACAACGTATGTCCTGGACTTGTCTGGGAGATCTTCATCTCTCAGTAACGATTTGTTCTTAGTCTTGTAACGACCGATATAAAATTTCTGAGGCAGTTGAAATCGATGATGAGTGGCCTCTCAAAGTTATGAAGTACTTGTTATGAAGTACCTCTTGTGTAATGGTGTTACCAGGTTGATCGTTTTCACGGGGTTCTTCGGTCAAAGAATCAGCACACTCATTGCCTTCAAGGTTTACGCGTGCAAAGATCCATCGTAGATGACACGACTTCTCTTACAGTGCAGACTCTCAAGCAGTGCATTTATAGCAGAGGTGATGTTTGTATCTCCGTTTGTTATTTAAGCCTAATAAATTCAGAAAATCCGCTACTCTAGTATTTTTAAAATTTAAATAGCTCCAGAGATCGGAAAAGTAATTCCGTTAAATAATCCTGTTCATAACAAAGCGATCTATTGTGCTTAAATAAAATGCAACTAAACAGACGAAAATATTATTTGTTTAACCAATATGCAACTCGAAATTCCCTTAGTAAAAGTAAAATCCTAGAGATCTCTATTTGCCAATGATGATTCAAAACATTTAAAGAGAGTAGGTAAGTGAAAGAGGGTGGGAGATGAGGAGAGAGGGAGTAGAGCGCGCGCCTCTCCCGTTATACAAAGATTGAGCAATTTGTTGAAGAGGTTATCAAAATATAGGAAACTGTGCGTGATAAATGGCTCAATCAATCACCTTCGCCTGCAACAACCTGTTACTGTTTTCCCTCTAACCTGCCAAAAGTACTTAGCAAAATTTCGTGACAGGGAAATGTGCAGAAAAGCCGGTTTGTATCTACAATGTCTATTGAAATATATCGTTCGGTAAAAATACGTTTAAATTCATCAGACAGTTGTAATGTTATGCAGTATCCATGCAGTTTTACTAGGTTACTTTTGTACCTTAGCAATTTTCTTTCAGGCATTTATTAATATCTTCTTAATGAGTTTTCCCCTTATGTACAATGGCTACCATGCAAGTCTGTTATGGTTTCATCCACGCCACAAGTTTGGGCTGGTGACTATCCGAACCATCGACACATCGAGACTGCCTTCCACCGTGTCGATGTTGTCAATATGTAATTGAATTATCGGCCGGACCATCCTATATTTTACTGTGCCTTGTACGATGACTCGGATATTCCAGATGTCCTCCTTTAAATGTTATTCCTATCTGACTCTCCTAGATTAATCGACGGAATGCTTCTTCCCTGGTCACATGGTCGATCCAAGATATTTCACGGGATATGTCTATATAGGCCCAACTTCAAAGCCTAAACTCTTTTCCTTAGTTTCGGCTTTTTAAATAAAATTTGTTGACACTATTTTTATAAAATGTAGACATGGTTTTTCACTTCATTTGTCACATTCCTCGAATCGAGGCCATTTTCTTCTTCAATGAAATTCTTCATTTCCCTCCTAATGTGAAAATAAACCACTCTTTTCATTCAAGTTGAGAGTAAGTGTACTTAAGGCTGCCCATGAGATGCCAAAGTTTTTACCAATTCCTAGTACCAGTAGAATATTCTTTTCTTACTTCCACCTACCCTTTTTAATAAGGGGGTGTTACGGGTAGACGTTAAATGCATATGGCCACGATACTGCGGTCTACTGCGGATGTTAAACCATGCAGATGAACACCATGATTTCCTTTTATCCCCTATCATTCCCCTCCCTTTACAATACCCCATCTATCATACCCACCCTTTACAATACCACCTCTATCATACCTCTTCCCTTTACAATACCACCTCTATCATACCACTCCCTTTACAATACCGCCTCTACCATACCCATCCCTTTACAATACCACCTCTATCATACCCCTCCCTTTACAATACCACCTCTACCATACCCATCCCTTTACAATACCACCTCTATCATACCCCTCCCTTTACAATACCACCTCTACCGTACCCATCCCTTTACAATACCACCTCTACCATACCCCTCCCTTTACAATACCACCTATATTATCCCCTCCCTTTACAATACCACCTCTACCATACCCATCCCTTTACAATACCACCTCTATCATACTCCTCCCTTTACAATACCACCTCTACCATACCCATCCCTTTACAATACCACCTGTATCATACCCCTCCCTTTACAGTACCACCTCTACCATACCCATCCCTTTACAATACCACCTCTATCATACTCCTCCCTTTACAATACCACCTCTATCATACCCCTCCCTTTACAATACCACCTCTACCATACTCCTCCCTTTACAATACCACCTCTATCATACTCCTCCCTTTACAATACCACCTCTACCATACCCATCCCTTTACAATACCACCTCTATCATACCCCTCCCTTTACAGTACCACCTCTATCATACCCCTCCCTTTACAACACCACCTCTATCATACTCCTCCCTTTACAATACCACCTCTATCATACTCCTCCCTTTACAATACCACCTCTACCATACCCATCCCTTTACAATACCACCTCTATCATACCCCTCCCTTTACAATACCACCTCTATCATACCCCTCCCTTTACAATACCACCTCTACCATACCCATCCCTTTACAATACCACCTCTATCACACCCCTCCCTTTGCAATACCACCTCTACCATACCCATCCCTTTACAATACCACCTCTATCCATACCTCTCCCTTTACAATACCACCTCTATCATACCCCTCCCTTTACAATACCACCTCTATCATACCCCTCCCTTTACAATACCACCTCTACCATACACATCCCTTTACAATACCACCTCTATCATACCCCTCCCTTTACAATACCACCTCTACCATACCCCTCCCTTTACAATACCACCTGTATCATACCCCTCCTTTTACTACAAATGGGAAATCTTTCTTTCTGTAATTGGCATACTTAGGAAAAGCCTCTTCCAGTGTTGGTAAAAAAGAATTTTTCATTTCATCATTACGCTTTTGCATCTCAGTCATTAGACCCTCTGGAGCTCGGTTTATACGGCTTCGGAGGATGACCCAGATTGACGTTGCTAAACACTGATTTTTTATTCCAAACTTTTCAGTCAGCTGATTTGCCATTTCTACCTTACAGAGCTTACATTTGAAAACTTTATCTACGACCTGGAGATGTTTTCCCAACATTTTACATTCTTATTTTATCTTGATGTCAGTATTTCAAATCTTTGCCTTATATATAAGGCCAGTTTCTTTTGCTCACCTCTGCCAGATAATCAGCCACATTGTAACAGCGAACGATCAGGGCACTTCTTATTCGGGCGTCATTAGCAACGTGCTTAAGTAGTCGAAGCTTCTGCTTAAATTTTGACAGAATCAAAAACTTTCTGATTCAATTTTGTTTTGGATGAGGCACCTGTTGGTCCATGGTTAATGTGTTACTGTCTTGAGGGAACCAAATTTTTAAAGTTTGATTAGGCGGAGTTCCTATTTCTGATCAATTGAGCGTAGTTTTTTTTTTCAAAATTACAAAATGTGATACAATTTAACCTTTTTTATAAGACAAACTGAAAGTACAACTAATGTAAAACCAGCTAAAGCGAGTAACTTGGAAACAAAATTCTAAATACAAATACGTTCTTAGAACTACTTTAGGAAACTCTGCTATCTTTATGTACACCATCAGCATTGTTTTATTATACGTTTTGGAAAGCCTAACTTTTCTTTAGCATTTTCTCGTTATATCGTGTCACTCTATAATTGTGCCAATGTGCCAGTTAGTAGGTTGAACGATTCGGGAGTTCGAATCCAGCCGCTGACAGACAACCCACCGGCAAAAAGGAAGGTCGTCTGGCGTAACTCACAAACTTTGCCAATTTTAATTTAATATAGGCTTACACAAATTACAGCCAGGTCCCGCAAAACTTGCTGTTTATAAAAGGAAATGTTTGGCTACAACTTGAGTATAGTCTTAGAAAATATGACAACACATTTTCAACTGATACAGTAGAACCTGTCTAATTCGTCACGTCCGAAACAGAGGGGTGACGAATTCGGGAAAAAGACGAATTACGGAAGTCGTGAAATTAACATGTAATTGTTGTGAAACAAATACGGCATGTAATTTAAAGTATCACGTTGTGCTCGTATTATTTATGGCGGCAGAAAACTCAACGGGTGCACAACACTTAAAGCGCTAGTAACCTGCCGTCCAGCTCATAATTACAACAAATAACTCAATTGACAGGAAAAAACAAATCACAGTACTTTGTAAGACAATAAAGGCTACCAAGAAAAAATACGGTGTATTAAATCTATTTACGTTTTAGTTCCTAAAAACGTCTGTCATTTTCTTAAGTAGTAACGAATACTTTCCCGATGGCGCCTTTAGTGTGTGACAGAGCAGATGATGTTTGTTAATGCTGTGACGAATACGGTGACGAATTAGAGAGCTTCTACTGCGCTTGCTTCAAAAACATTTAGATACGTCACTTCGGTGTTCTTTGGCAGTTTCGGAAAATAAATGTTTCAAATTGCTACCGTTAATAGCTATACACTCATATTAGGCTAATGTATAATACCAAACTAATCGTGTTTCATCTAAAGAGATTAAGTTCAAGAATCTTAGATCTCCCATGTCAATTATCCTAGAGGCATTGCTTTGCACATCCGGCAGGTGTGCGAGAAAGTGTTAGAAAGAAAGATGGTGAAAAAAGATGAATTAAGACAAAGACCACCTTGTCAAAAAACACAAAGATAGATCCTTGTGTGGAGCATCTTCTGTTCTACATAAAAATCTCTACCCCCACAAACCTACCTCAAATTTGTGACGCACGTACGGGTGACTATAGCTTGATTTAAAACAGAATAGTATTCTGTGTAGTTGAAATCGACCGGAGAGAGTGGGGATTACAGCCGTCTGAGCGAATAGGAAATTCACATCTTGCTGCGTGGGTGAGACTTGACGCCAATTCGACGTTAAACTTCCGTTCGTCGCTCAGTGACGTCATAACTTTGGTGGAGTGATTTACTAGTGGTGTAGCTTGCTTCGTTCTGCAATTTTAGTCGCTGGCAGTGGCGGGTTGACAGTCAATGCGTTCGAAGTGACAACACCGCATACCTACCTACTACAGACCCATTCCTAATTCTATTTTAAATCAAAGTATAGTGTCAGTCTCGAGACGAGGGGCTTGGTGCCACTACCCGTGGGTACCAGTAAGCATGAGTCTTGGGCCCTTGGTGTAAGGCTTGGGCTGGTGACCGACCCGCTCCTAGGACTAGAATAACTTCAACTAGTGGTCGTTAGAACTACTCGGGCTAGCAGAACCTTCCGAAACGGCACGCACGCACGCACGCACCCACACACACGCGAGCGGGTGTGTGTGGGTTCATCGTTAAACTGAGAAATGACGTAATAATGAAGTGTGACAATATCTAGCTCTGACTTAATTAATTCATTGTTTATTTAAATAGCCTCTAAACAGGTCCACTCCTATTTTTTCATATCTCACTTCACTAAACAGAGGTTGAGGCTATTAGACTATGACTATAATATTAATTCCTTTGTAACTTTCACTTCATGTTTACTGATAACAAGATAATTCTTACTCTTCAAACCTCAAGTAATTATTTTATCAAATAAACTATTATTTGTCAATGTCTGAATAAATTTCAACTAATTGCAATAATCCATATTTTAAATAAATCTGATAAGTGTCTCACATTTCTACTTGTCTGACCCAAACAACGTGTACAACAAGCAACTTGCACTATAATTTTAATACTAGAGAATATGAAAATCTGCATGTCAACGGTTTGTAAGTGAGAATATACAAAACAACAGGTGGGTAAAGGAAGATATAGATACACCAATGGTGGACAAACATTAAAATATACTTAGGACTAGAAATAATAAGCAAAGATAGATAGAACCAAACCATCAGAAAGAAAAACATACAAGTAAAATGAGAAGCGCCATATTATGGGATCAAACACACATCCGGATCAATTAAAAATATAATTTATATGATAGTAGCTAAAAGCATCAATACATATAGCGTAGAAGTGTGAACAATAAAAGTGAATAAATAGGAAAAATGTCTATAACTAAAATAAAACTGTTTTACTGTTTAAGGTTTGGCGTTATTATAGATACAGTAATGAAATAAATAAGGAAATAAAAACTAAGATGGTTGGAAGGCAACTGCTCCAGCAGATGCTCAAATGAACTTTAAGAAGGGGTGGATAGAGAAGAGAGAGTTTAATAAAGATGTTTGGATAAACAGAGAGGATATGCATCCAAAAATATTGCACGATATTCTCAATTTATATGCATTAAAGACATTTTCCATGGTATGGTTTAATTTATTGCAAAAGTCTACTGGAGCTGAAGTAATCTTATAGCACATACGATTAGAAATAAAAATTATTATTATTTTATATTACGTAAATATATTTTTGAACGTGTCACGTATGATGGATCGGGAGTTTCTAATTACAAAATAATAAAGTCTAATTACTAGATGATAAATATAAAAAGGTATTGAGATAATGACATACACTCATAATGGAGTACTGTGGATATTTGTAACAAAAAGAAATTAACATTAAAAAAATATAAAACAAATAAAATAAGTTCATATTTAAAATCTAAAACAATAAAGTGAAAAAATTCTATAATTGATGTTTTCATATTCTTTGATCTTTATCTTCAACTTGACCTAATAGTTTACATTTATACAGTTTACCACATATTAATATATAAACATTTGCCTACAGTACTTTTATTTTGTCTAAATAAGGACAGCTGTTTTAGAAATATGTTCCATATTTAGATGTGTTTTGTCTAAGTTGATAAAGGTTATACCTCCAAAGAAGGGCAGCTGCATTCAGACAAAATGTAAGTGCTTCTACAGGGGAGTGTTGTCATTATTAGTAAGTGTTTATATTGTATAAGTGATGATTAAACTGTTAGAACTCTTACGTGATTAATTTAAACGCTATTAATCTCACTTTCTATTATCTTATCACACTTTTCCTATTTGACACTTTATTCTATAATTATACTGACACAGAACATACCGAAGAGAGGCATTTCTGTGATTAAAACCTATTCCAACAAGGTTATACATATTTTTTTAAACCTTTAATCACCTTAAAAAAATGTTAAATTGGCTATTTCTCATATATTTTAAACTTTCATGAGGATATTGAAATATTGACTTCAAGATAGTTCAAACAGATTGACAGTAAATTGAGAGCTGTTAATAAATAGACATGTCAGTAATCTCGTTCGGAGGTGACCACATATTTCAGAAATAAAGGTTATGAAGAGTGTTAGTATGGCCTATATCCATAGGAAATGGTTACAAAAGAGGAGAAAGATTTTCCAAGACCATTCTGAGATGTTTCATGAGCTCAGTAGTTTGAAAATACAAATGTAGTTTTGTAATTAAATGTTAGAATTTGCTGTTAAAATATACAATAACAAGAGCACAGTGGTACAATATATTACAATAGAAATATCGGAAACAACCCCAATACCACAAAAATAATCTAAAATAACAAATAAAACAAGTTACTTGAGATTAAACCCCTATGTACATTTTTACAAAATGTATAGGTCTTATTACAAAATTACAATCTAGAAAACAATAAGTTACAAACTAGACTAACTTTTGTCAGTCCCTCTGATGATGAAGACATGGTCATTAAAATGTACATAAGGGTTTTTAATCGTTGGTTACTTGTATTATCATGTTTTTTTTATTATTTTTCTGGTATTGGGGCTGTTTCCAATATTTTTATTACATTAACACCATATTATTTATTATAAATATTTATTATGATTTCGAACATAAATATTACACTGTGCATATGCTTATAAATTCCATTTAAATTTTAACTTATTTAAAATAAGAATAAATTTAATTCTCTCGTTTTGTCTATTTGTATTTACTTTTAAGTATCAGAATGGTTCCTTTCACCCTGGAGTATCCAAAATCCCAACCATAGCTACCCCCTTTCCACAAGTAATTTCTGGCTCCTTTCCTACTTGGACACACAAACACACACACGCGCGCGCGCACACACAACCACAATAAGGTTATGACCGTATACCAAGGAATACACCAAGGAATATGAAGTAAAAGATATTGAATCATTGGCAGGATTAAGGCAAGTAGGCTTACATAAAATTCCACAGTATCTTAGTGTTGTCAGAAATTACCTCAAATTTTTCCTTCATTGAATCATAACATTCCTAACTTACGAGTTAAATGGTGAACACTTATTACGCGCACTTTGTTACGATTCCATAACAAATTCCTATTATTATAGGCTAATAAAATGTCTGGAATAAGTAGTTGTTATGCGTAATAAACATAAATCCCAGGAATACATTAACTACGCAGTGCTAGACAAAAACATCTATCATGTGGTCAGGAATGGCAAGTTTGTGCACATTTATCTTCAATAAAATTTTATAGTGTAAAAACTTTGATGAATATTTACACTATGGAATTATGCAGAAACCGTGTAAACTGCCCCAGAAATAGAACGGCCCCAGCTCTGAGCGTAATAATATTCTTAATGTTGGCAAATACCTAAAATTCTTTGACTTCACTTGGAATGCAGTACTTGTGAATACAATTCCTCAAGATTTATTTGATGGAATGGAGATTTATTCAAAGGTGTTACAATTGACTTGAAATAATAAAATTAATTTTATTTAGTTTACTTGAATATTATTTTAGTTCTGCTTCGCTATATGAATTGTAAGCAATTTTTTGTCATGAGAACAAGTACAATTCAATTTTATTAAATTGGCCTAAGTATTTTACTCTACAATTGCAACAATTCATAATTTAATACATAACTAACTTTACCTAAATGTTTAAAGAGTAGGTTTTAATATAACCAAAAACTATCTAAATAATGATAAAACAGACACCAAATACACTTTTAAAATGTTTAATTGCCTGATAACACATTGGAACACGAGACTATAGGTTTTTTTAGTTCTTTAACACTTAGTACTGCAACTACACTTTTAATTTATTGAAATTTCATATTAATTTATTAAAAAAAGGTGTTTCAATTGAAGCTTTAACCATAGAAAAAATATTCACGGAATAGTGATATATATTTTTTAATGTTTGAATTAATATTAATCACTTTTACATTAGTTTATGACTTCTGAACTTTAAAGTTTGTAAATTTATAAAAACTTACCGCGACAGAACGTTTTCAATCGCTCTGTGGCGATCTTCATCAGTGTCTTCTTACTCAAGAAAACTAATGTAAACATTATTAAACTAATGTAAAAGTGATTAATTAGTTTCATCAAACATAATGGACTACAAAATTCAGGAGTTGGATTAATATAGATTTGGGTCTATTGGAAAATTAGAATCAGACACACACATTGATTTTACAAGAGATAACTAAAACACTCTCCTGCTATTGATATGTCAGTGTTAAGATGTGTTTTTTGTTAATACAGCGATTATATTTGTCACTTTATTTACTACAACCATATCAGCTATCAAATATTACAATTGAAAATGTTCTGTAAATATTATCTTTCTTTAGAAATAAAGTTTATCTCTAACGTTTGCAGTGTTACCAATATGATATCAATAACTGTTAATTTTTTAACAGTTTTATTACAGCGTATCACATTTTATTGAACCATTTATATACCACTGGTTATTAAATGTTTCCAGTGATATTTTAAAACTTTAATTAACTGTCTATCTCGCTTTATTTTACTATTAATGTTATTATTGTTTCAAGTAATGACTGGCTTTCACTAACTGGAAGGGAACGGCTAAGTAATAATATAATATGGCGAGTATAGCCATGAATCTCTTGTGGTTTGTGAAATCTAAAGAAATCATGGCAACATTCTTGAATATTTAGCGTGGGGTTTTTCACTATACGAATTTCAGTTCAGAAATCTCTTGAGATGTAACTGGGCTATGATTACAAATAATTACATAACACTAGTATGTTATATGAAGAGAGAACACTCCTAAGTAATCTCTTCATAAAACAATGGGTCTTTATAACAAACAAAGCTGATGAATAATACGAGATTGACTTTATATTTTCTACAAGCATGTTAAGCTTTATAAAACATGTTTAATGCATTTCCCACAGCCTAATTGTAGTTTCTATTCTTAGTTATCATGTTTCATTTCATCTCAATCTGTCTGAAGCACTTAAATAACAATAGTTGTGTATATATTTATTATACAAAAACTATTTCAGTTTCAATTAGGATTATCTAAAGCAGCGGTTCTCAACCTGGAGTACACGCCCTGCAGGTTCTCAACCTAGAGTACACGCCCCTGAAGGTTCTCAACCTGGAGTACACGCCCCTGGGTCATTAGGGGGTTCATGGAATGAAAAAGTGTAATGGAGGATGTGTGTAATGAGTTGATTGAGTTCAGGTTAAGTACAGTTGTTTTTTCGAGGTACCATTTTCCACCTGTCATACAGGTTACATGACAGAGATTTGCTGCAATGTTTAGCTTACATATTTGACATTTTTCAACAAATCAATAAGTTTAATCTGAGCCTCCAGATAAGTTCAATGGTGATGTTCAAATATTAAAATTTTATTAACATTTTTTTTCATTTTAGAGAATTTTTCAATTTAATTTAATATATTTTACAACTTCACCAAATTATTTGATCTTTCTATCTGATTTCTTGGGTCTAATCTAATCCATTTTGGATGTAGGAGAGAGAACATACACAAGACATTAGTCTCCAGTTTTTAGGTATTTTTGTACTGTTTTTTTAAATTCTTCATCCGACTTAATATCCTTTGTTTTACTTTTCATTCTTTCTAAGTGTAACTCCAGTCTCACCTGAATAGGAGTTGCAGTTTTACCATCTTTAGATAAGTCTCGTTCGATTAAATCGAACTTATCACCTCGACAGTTATAATCAAAGTGACCACTGACAAAGTAGAAACCCTTTTTTAACCCATTTTGACTGGAAGAATCCAAAATTTTGAAAGTTATTAGCAAATAGTTTAGGGGTAGATGACCTGGGTTGACAACTGGAGTCTGGTTTGTATGCTTACTTTGCTTTTCAACTTTACAACTTACCCTCGTCAATTTCTATTTTTTTCTCTTGTACGCATATTTCGCCGTACGCATTTTTCGTGCCACCATTTCACTAGAATCTAATTCAGGGGTACAATTTATGACGATAGTTCGGTAAGGGTTACAGGGATGAAATAAGGTTGAGAATTGCTAATCTAAAACACAACACCTCTATATGATATTTTGATTAGGTTAGATAAAGCATTGATTAAATGCACTCAACATAAAGTTTTCATATATGAAGAAAATGAGAAAAGACGGATTTTATCGATAACACAGAACTTTAAGGATAGATGTAATATGAATTCAAAGAGAAGATAAAAGCCAAAATGAAGATTTCAGATGTAAAGAGTCTTAACTGTGAATAAATTGAAACATAGGGGAAGCACTAGAGGGAAATGGATACGTGAAGGAGTAATGGCAACAGAAGAAACCAAAATATCTCAAACAATGAAAAAGTAATCAATTAGAAATTCTTTTGTTTCAAGTTAGATCTCATTAGAAAAAATAAAAATGAGGTATTTACAGTTGGCAAATGTTGAGTGCTAATAGGTCCGGAAATGATTTATCAAAGACGATATCAAAGGAAGGTTTTGTTTAATCTAATCTATACAAACTTCAAACACCATTTGCCAAATTATTGTATTCAGACATTCTACACAACACTTCCTTATTATTATTATCTTAAGCAATTTGTGTGTTGCTGATTAATTTCATAAGGAAAATTGCACAGAGAAACAGAATATAGGGCTGGCACAAATAAATAGCGATTTTACACAAAAATGTTTCTTAAATTATCTTAAAATTTACAGATTATAACATAATGCCATTCGTTTTACTTTTGCTACCATATATAAACATAGTAATTCATAATTCTAGAGCAGAGATCCAAACGTCTTACGTACTATGATCCTCTTTAAAGATTAAGTATTTTCTCGAACCCCTCTCACATACAATTTACAAAGAAATTTGTTATTATTAATATTTAGAAGTTGACTATTAGAAAATGTTACTACACGACTTTAAATATCACATGTAAAAAATCCAGATATTTCACTTAGTTTCAATAGTTTTTTAAAAAATATTCCAACTTAATGAAATTTTAATACCACTTCCCACATCTTACAACTGTGAACAAGGGCTTTCCATAATGATCGACTTTAAAACCAAATCAAATCGTTTGACACTGGGAAATGATAAAACCATTACAACATTGTTGTTTTTGTGTTGCAAAAACTTTTCAAGGCATTAAAAAATTGTATAATTACAAGCCCAATTTAATTATACTGAAGGAAGTTGTGAACGTAATCTACAATTTTTGTTTCTATTTTAAATAAATAAGTACAACAATAACCGTTTAAACCTCTTACATATTTTGTGGCCCCCCTAGACACGTCCTGGAACCCCTTAGAGTATTGTCTTAAACCAGTTGAAAATTATTATTTGTGGAATACGTACAAAAGTATATTTTTGTATAAGTATTTGTGCACATTTTCTCTTCACAATTACTGTAATTGTGAATTATTTTATTTCTATAATGCTCAACAAAATATGAGCCATTATATGACAACATATGTACAAATGACCTTTTTAAAATTTATTTGAATTTTTTATTTGAATTTATTAAACATCATAACATACTACTTTTTCATTTCTTCAAATAATTACAATAGTATTTAGAGAAACAAAAATCAACTCTCGATCGTGTAATGTAAATGCTTTGTAAAGGAGAAGTACAGTTTGTTTTTTTCCACTCAATTTTTTTTAATGTAACCAGATGTGCATATAAATATTAAGTTTAATACTTTCACTACTGACTGACATATATCCTAAATAACTTAATTCCATTATCAGTGCAAAGTAAAAAAATGGGTATTTCTCAGTCATGCATGTTTAGAAGATGCAAAACTAAATGAATAAAATGCAAGATTAATGATTTGTGTTTTTTGTCCCACTTTGAAGGAAATATTTAATATTATTAAACAATAACCTTTCCATTCTTTCTAGAAAGTGGTTAAATTATTAAACAATAACTTTTCCATTCTTTCTAGAAAGTGGTTAAATTATTAAACAATAACTTTTCCATTCTTTCTAGAAAGTGGTTAAATTATTAAACAATAACTTTTCCAATCTTTCTAGAAAGTGGTTAAATTATTAAACAACAACTTTTCCATTCTTTCTAGAAAGTGGTTAAATTATTAAACAATAACTTTTCCATTCTTTCTAGAAAGTGGTAAAATTATTAAACAACAACTTTTCCATTCTTTCTCGAAAGTGGTTAAATTATTAAACAGTAACTTTTATATTCTTTCTAGAAAGTGGTTAAATTATTAAACAATAACGTTTCCATTCTTTCTAGAAAGTGGTTAAATTATTAAACAGTAACTTTTCCATTCTTTCTAGAAAGTAGTTAAATTATTAAACAATAAGGTTTCCATTCTTTCTAGAAAGTGGTTAAACACCTTTTAAAATACTTATGCTTGGGTTTGTGAATTTACACAAACATAAATATGTGAAAACAAAAGGGTCAAAATTGAAATTTTTAAAAAGTTATTCTATAAATACAAGTAGACTGATCCTAAGAAAAAGTAAGTTTCATCAGGGAAGTAACCATTTCCTAATTTCCTTTTATTTCATTTGTAGATTTAACCCGCATTTCCTACTTTACAACATTTTAACCTATTTATTCTTATAAACAAAGAATAAATAGGCTACGATTCACAATTATAAAAGCTTTATTATCAGACGTGTTTCAATGACAATTTGTCATCATCTTCAGTGATGCTACACAATTGAAAGTTAATTGAAAAAACTGAACATAACCTATTAAAATGTCTCGAATATTGTTTATATTTATTGTCAGTGGATTTATTTGAAGCTGACATTTACATTGAAATTACACCCCTATTTCTCAATTAGCATTCATTTTCTGTGAAATTTTCAAAAAACAAGTGGATTTCATAACAGCCTTAAGACAACGAAACTAAAATAAAGTTCTCAGAAACAAGAAACAGATGTGTTTCAATGTTGTCACAGTTTATCCCACTTAAGGTGAGTAACTGAGAGGAAATAGAAGTGATAAATAAGAAATCTGCAAAGATTTGTTTACCACTAATCAGATCAATTCATCTGGTTTGTAGAAATGTTTGCGTATTTATTTTTACATTGTGTTACATTTGCTGCCAGCAGAAGTTTAAATTTACACCTAGCACATTTATTTTAGTCCTTCGGAGTCATCAGGAAAATAGGTGGGTGTCAAATTCTCTAGAAATAACAAAATCATCCTGGAATGAGTTTCTCTCAGTTAGGTTCAACTTATAAAAGGTTGGATCTTTTTTAAAATATTATTTACCCATTTAAACAGCAATAAACTTTGCTAATGCATATTTTTGAGGAATTTATACAATTCAATATTTAAAAGTAATATGGAATGATAAAACTTTCAACAGAATTGTTTCTAGCAGTAAGAAAACTGTCAAATGATTTTAAATGATCAAATGTTACAATATTAACATGGTTAGATTTAAACAGTAATATTTCACAAAGTTTAGGCAAACTTAATTAATATTTATTCTAGGTTACCTGTCAGTTTATTTTATATAATTTAGAGTAGGATTGCCTTCTTAGCTGAACTTTAACTGAGTTAATGAAAAGGAATTTCGAAAAACTTTGTATTCAGTTAATGTTGATGAATAATTACATAAACCACTTTGAATTCATGATTATCAAAAGTAATTAGTAAACAAAAGAGAACCTGATCATTATTCTAGCATATTGTATAGAAGACTAGAACAAGTAAAAAGCTATTAGAAACCGTAAGAACAATAGGTTATTTTTATTATTACATGAAGTGACAACGAGCCAAACTTAAAAGTGTATGTAAACTTTAAAAAAAGGCTTTAAACTAAATATGATCCCACTAAGCCATCTTCCTCTCACAAACAATAATGACAAAGAACACTTCTTAGAGGCATAATGACAAAGAACACTTCTTAGAGACATAATGACAAAGAGACACTTTTTAGAGACATAATGACAAAGAGACACTTTTTAGAGACATAATGAGAAAGAGACACTTTTTAGAAACATAATGACAAAGAGACACTGTTTAGAGACATAATGACAAAGAGACACTGTTTAGAGACATAATGACAAAGAGACACTTTTTAGAGACATAATGAGAAAGAGACACTTTTTAGAAACATAATGACAAAGAGACACTGTTTAGAGACATAATGACAAAGAGACACTGTTTAGAGACATAATGACAAAGAGACACTGTTTAGAGACATAATGACAAAGAGACACTTTTTAGAGACATAATGACAAAGAGACACTTTTTAGAGACATAATGAGAAAGAGACACTTTTTAGAGACATAATGACAAAGAGACACTTCTTATAGACATAACGACAAAGGGACACTTCTTAGAGAATTATAAAATACGGACAGCTCCTTTCTGTCAGACAGTATTACCTTCAAGTGTAGATAAAATTACCAGCGCTAACTGTAAAATATGGACAGCTCCTTTCTGTCATACAATATTACCTTCAAGTGTAAATGAAATTACTGGCGCTAACTGTAGAATACGGACAGTTCCTTTCTGTCATACAATATTACCTTCAAGTGTAAATGAAATTACCGGCGCTAACTGTACAATACGGACAGTTCCTTTCTGTCATACAATATTACCTTCAAGTGTAGATGAAATTACCGGCGCTAACTGTACAATACGGACTGTTCCTTTCTGTCATACAATATTACCTTCAAGTGTAGATGAAATTACCGGCGCTAACTGTACAATACGGACAGTTCCTTTCTGTCATACAATATTACTAGGGATGGGCCGATTCCGATTCTCGATTCCAGGAATCGTCGATTCTAGGTGGTATCGAGGAATCGTCGATACTCGATTCTTCATTCATAAAAGTGTCGATTCCGATTCCTATTTTGTTAACTATTAAAATATGCGTGTGGAGTAATTTATTACCAAACAAAATTTATTATATTTGTGAGGAAAAATAATTAATTACCAACTATGTCTTATTTATGTATTAGTTGATTTGAATGAATTAAATGATTAAAGTAAACGAAAATATTATTATTTATGAAGCAACAGCAATCAAGATCGTAACCATTTCTGGTCGTTTGACATCGTTCGTCTCTCTCTCTCTCTCACTAGAGTGGGTTCGATACTCTCTTTTGCTCTCTCTCCCCCACTTGTCTTACTTCCACTGATTTATAGATGTCAGAACAAAACACAAAAAAGTACTGTAAAAACTCGATTAACCGTCACCGTCGGAACCGTGGCCATGACGGTTGAGCGAATAGACGGATAACAGAAACACTGTATTATTCCTCCGAAACTTAACCTTAATAAATTATATTATAGACAGATATCACTCTCACGGTTGAAGGTTTTGTGTAGCCTATTACAATAAAACGGAACTTTTAAAAGGTTTTGCCATATGACCAAGATGTTAACTAAATTAATTATTAGAGAACTAGCATATAAGCTAATATAACTTGAAAGAATCGAGAATCGAGAATCGAGTAAAGAATCGAGAATCGAAAGGAAAATTTTAGAATCGGAATCGGAATCGGAATCGGAATCGAAAATTTTAGGAATCGGCCTATCCCTAAATATTACCTTCAAGTGTAGATGAAATTACCGGCGCTAACTGTACAATACGGACAGTTCCTTTCTGTCATACAATATTACCTTCAAGTGTAGATGAAATTACCGGCGCTAACTGTACAATACGGACAGTTCCTTTCTGTCATACAATATTACCTTCAAGTGTAGATGAAATTACCGGCGCTAACTGTACAATACGGACAGTTCCTTTCTGTCATACAATATTACCTTCAAGTGTAGATGAAATTACCGGCGCTAACTGTACAATACGGACAGTTCCTTTCTGTCATACAATATTACCTTCAAGTGTAGATGAAATTACCGGCGCTAACTGTACAATACGGACAGTTCCTTTCTGTCATACAATATTACCTTCAAGTGTAGATGAAATTACCGGCGCTAACTGTACAATACGGACAGTTCCTTTCTGTCATACAATATTACCTTCAAGTGTAGATGAAATTACCGGCGCTAACTGTACAATACGGACAGTTCCTTTCTGTCATACAATATTACCTTCAAGTGTAGATGAAATTACCGGCGCTAACTGTACAATACGGACAGTTCCTTTCTGTCAGACAATATTACCTTCAAGTGTAGATGAAATTACCAGCGCTAACTGTACAATACGGACAGTTCCTTTCTGTCATACAATATTACCTTCAAGTGTAGATGAAATTACCGGCGCTAACTGTACAATACGGACAGTTCCTTTCTGTCATACAATATTACCTTCAAGTGTAGATGAAATTACCGGCGCTAACTGTACAATACGGACAGTTCCTTTCTGTCAGACAATATTACCTTCAAGTGTAGATGAAATTACCGGCGCTAACTGTACAATACGGACAGTTCCTTTCTGTCATACAATATTACCTTCAAGTGTAGATGAAATTACCGGCGCTAACTGTACAATACGGACAGTTCCTTTCTGTCAGACAATATTACCTTCAAGTGTAGATGAAATTACCAGCGCTAACTGTAAAATACGGACAGTTCCTTTCTGTCAGACAATATTACCTTCAAGTGTAGATGAAATTACCAGCGCTAACTGTAAAATACGGACAGTTCCTTTCTGTCAGACAATATTACTTTTGAGTGAACACTTTAGAGCATTACTAAAATGTTGTATGATCTGGAAAACCAAAGTTCTTATCCATGGTCATCTTCTCAGTGGTTCTCATTTTCTCAAAGGATCTTTAACTAGAGGAGAACTTAAATTTGTAAAATTTTAAATAATTACTGCATGTTAAAACTAATAAAACAAAACTATTTCAGTATATGTTATTATAATTATTTAAAAAAAAAGAAACTTCGAGCATTATAAGACAGACACCCAACAACACCTATTAAAGATTGTGCCTACATAATTCTAATATGTAAAGAAAATAAAACAGGTCCTGAACTTGAAGAGGTAATTAATTATAAACACAAAGCTCAGTAATATACAGGAAGGCAAACATAGGGTTTGTTTAAAACATTTAAAAGACTGTTTGAATTCAAGTGTAAAGTGCAACCAATGTTTACACGAAACAAACAAAATATTTTGCCAACTTGGCTTACTTCCACAAAACTTCTTAAATTAACTTTAACAAACTTCCGTCATGTACAAACTACGTACAAAAGAATTGTTACAGAATGAAAACAAATTGAAGTATGAAATTTTGAAACTATTCTTACCAAACTACTTCAAATAACCACAACTTTCCAATAAAAATTATTGTACAATATAGCCTCACGAATCCAGATTTAATGAGAACAAAGTATCTGATTAATTAAAAACTAGGAAAATCCAGAGAATTTGAGTAACAGAGATCCCTAAGGAGAACCTTTTATTCTTATCCACAATGCTGTGACACAGAAAATGTATACTTTACACTGTATAATGTATTATTATTTCCTGATGTTCTCTGTCTGCCATTTTAAACTGCCAATACAATTTAAATGTCATGACATGGTCAGGAGTTCACAGTCAGGCATTGCCATTTATTCCACAATTATTTTGTGATTGCAATTCTACTTTTCTAGACTATTAACATAGATAATATCTAGTTTCATCATTCAATTTATAGCACCTATACAATTTGTATCCAAAAAAGGAAATCATTGAATAACAATTTAGAGAACTAAAGAAAACAATGAACATCAATCAACTGATTGGTTACATGGAAAAAATATATGATATATATTAATTATATGAGTCATATATTTATATAAATATAAATTATAAAATATGCTTTCTTGTATAATAATCAAAACAATTAAGGTTATACAAATACAAAAATTATTTATCAATTTTTATTATTTAAAGCATTGGCAAACAGTTCCAATATCATCAGGAATGAATGAAGCAAGTCATACAACATAATATTAAGTCAGATTAGAGACAGCATCATTGTTGGCAAATCTATTACAATATTGCCAAGTTTATCTTGTCGCCCTAACATTATATCAAATTTGGATCATATTTGTAATTGTTTATTTATTAATATCATATTAATATATTCCAAATGCTTCATATATGTTCATTCATTGCCATTTATTAATTTCTTTTATCACTTTCATATTTTCTATATTTGGAAATTGTACTCATACATATACATGAGTCCCACACTTGTCTTAAAAAATCAACAGAAATTTAATGCAGAGTAATCAGTCCACCTTTCGAATGATTTGGTATCATAATAAAAGCAGTAACATATCATTTCCAGTTTCTCGAAGGAGATTGAGCCCTATTTAAGTTGAACTGTTTTTAATAACACTGCACAATGGAGTAACGATGATAACCCTTGCTGAAATAATCTAATCTTCACAAGTACAAACTGACTCATATTATGAGCAAAGGTTTTCCCTCTACAATTAGTATAAAAATTTTAACAAATAGTTTAATTAATTTATAAAATAAAAAGTACAAATTTTCTTCAATCTACAGTACTCAAAAATAGCTAGAACTAATTTAGAATTGGCAACCTAAATATTGTGAAAGTGAAGCTGTAACTACACTAGAGTCAAAAATACGTTGAAGAGCTATGAATGGCTTTACCGAATCCATGTCCCTACTCATAATTTCAATGATCTTCAACAAAACAACTGTTTTTCGCTAAATTTATTGATCAGATTTTCAAATAATCCTTTTTATATTTCCAAACAGAATTTATCTTTATTTGTGTATGTATGTATTTTTTTACTATTATCACATATGGTGGATAATGGAAGTGATTGCGCTAAAAAGTTAGAATTAGACTAAGGACATAACCTCTAGTTTAAGTTTTTAGGGAGGTTCTTTCTATCAAGCATGTGAAGATACCTACATAAATATCTACTTACTCTATCAGGGTAATATTAAGGTTTGAACCAATTACACTCCTGATGCAGCAAGAAGAATAAGGAATGTTCAGTGGAAATTACAGTATGATTAAAGAAAGGACTCAACCCTTAGTACTCGACTGCTGGGCGAGCGCTGTTTAGCATAAATTGCCATTTACTAGCATGTAGGGCATCACCCGTTACGATTTTCAAAATGCGTATTACTCGTCTGCGGCAAGGCCCACAACATTTAATACTTTACCGTTTTGTAATGCACTCTATTGACAATAATTTGAACTAAATTTAAAATGTCTTTGTATCTATGATTCACCACGAAATCAAGTGTCCTGTTACGTTGTACCCTGCAAGGAAAGTACAGTCTGCAGCTTATTTGTTTACTTTCAATTTGACGGGCCTTCTACGTCATGTGCAATTAGTGATTTTGATATTCTTGATCATTTACTGTGTTTTTTTAACCATACTATGGGTCACGAAATACCAATTCTTTAGTTAGGCCAGACCTACCTTGAAGATCTAGCAGATCACTATAATGCATACTACACTTTTACAAGGCGAAAAAATAAATGGCGTGGGAAATTGTTTCACTGGCTACTAGATTTAGCTGTAGTAAACAGTCATTATCTATAACAATGAAAACAGCGAAGGAGTGAAAATCCTGTAAACAAAAAGGGTTTCGCTAAAACTTGATGATGGAACTCGGTGATACCAGGAATAAGCTGTGTAGCAAGACTAAATGGGAAACTACATTGCATTTATTCCAATGTAAAACCAACTCAAAGAATTGTGCAGTTTGCAGCAACAGGAAGGTAAAAGGAGAAAGAAGGGAACTGTTTTTTACTGCAAAATGTGCAAAAGACTCGATCCAAAAGATGGTTTTGAAAGATATCATACTCTGCAAAACTACAAATAAGGAAAGAAAATCACATACATACTAGATTATTAAATAAAAATGGCATAGTTGACTAAAATGAAATAAAACAAATTCACAATTTTTCATAAATAATAATGCAACTTGCAGGTGAGGAATTTGTCTCAATTTAACTACAAGTGGGGAAGCACAGCATGTTAAATAAATCTGAGTGCCAAAGGTTGATGATTCCATAGTCCTCGTTGTAGGGAAAACATGGCTCATATATCTACAATGGCGAAGTAATGTATATCTCCCTAAGCCATACCAAGCTGCACAGCCCACAACCTACTATTTTATTTTTCTTTATTCAACTGCTTTTATACCCTGTAATATTTTTGTAAGGACATCCAACAAATTGTTTTTGTAATGTGGATAAAGTGAGATAAAACTCATTGCATCATAAAGAGCATCATGACTCAAAGATACCAAAAATGCTCTCAGTATTAGCAAAGCCAGGCAAGTAGTCAGAGTAATTTGTTTCCCTAAATAACTTTTTAAAAATTCAAACTATTTTTTGTAGTTTAAAAATTATTTGAGTAATTTTCAAGTATAAAATGCATCTTGATCAAAACTGTTTATGATGTAATAAAAAAAAAAAATTACTGACAACCAAAGAACTCCATTAAACCTAGATTAGTAATTTCTTATTGTTGTAGAATTATTGTTTTCAAATTAATAGCATTAAGTGCAAATATATTTATTATCGCAAAAGCTTCAATGTCCATTGTATAAGAAAGCTGACCCAAATTCTCAGAATCAAAAGTAATTAGGACTTTTCGTCATTTAAAATAAATGGTGTAAAAGTATTTATACAAATACTTGTAAATATTATGCATAAATATTTTTTAACTAAATTTCAGCTGTTAACAAACTGACTGAAAACCTGTATTGTGATATTCAAGTAAAATATATATATTTATTTTTTTATTGTATATTTATATTTAGTTCATTTTTATTATTTATTAATGGTTCGTGGTTATGATTTCACAGATACCCCGTGTCACTGCTCGGTTATGACTATAATAGAAAACGGTAACCATTAAATAAAAAATAATCTTACTTAATTTATTTAAGGGGAAGATAGGACTGTTATATGTGTTTAAGGCTGTTGCTTATGCAGTTGTAACAGTTTTTTACTAAAATCCTGTTCTGTGATCAAACAGAGCTAAATGAAACAGCGCTGTTCAGGGACAAACTATTACGTCATAATCTTAGCTGATAATGTTTGTTCGATAGTACTGTAATATGTTACTCATTTGTTTTTCTTTTTGTAGTAATTGGGTTTGAAAATTTAACAAATTTAATGAACTGTCTGTTTCAACTTGACACGCTATCGTTTGCAACCATTAGAACTTATAATTTTATATATAAACTGCTTCTCTTCCTTATTTCTAATGTTAAAACCTTTTGAAACTGACATTTAGTAAGCTTGAATAAAATTAACAGTCAATAGTCTAAGTTTCTTGTCTGAAAAAGAGTGAGGCCAACTGACTTGTAACCATGGTTACAGATGACAAAGTAACCAAAATAGTAATGTGGTCTTAATTACTGTAGTAAAAATCATAGACGAGATTTAAATTTATATGGGACAGTAACAGGGAGTGTAGTAGAAGGCTGACTGAATTTCTGGTCTCTTAGAATGCAATAAGCATGTCCATTGCCGACAGGTCAGCCATCTACTACAAATAAAGGTTATTAAACGAAACAGTAGCCATCTACTACAAATAAAGGTTATTAAACGAAACAGTATTATTAATGGTAAAGGTACTAACAAGCTAATTAATTGTACTAAAATTATATTTTATATGTCAAATTCGTTTATGGAAATGTTTATTTCTGTACTTGATTTCATCATAAAGTAATAATAGCTGTGCATCATAAAGTGATCTGAATAGCTGTGCATTTTTGTAGACAGAATTGGCAAGTATAATTTAATCTAGGTTCTACTACTTTTTTAAATTATATTTTCAGGACATTATAGTACCATTATCAAAGTAATTTTTGGCTACTGTATTGTTTTATAGGCTGTAATATTGTCCTGAGTATATAGGTTCCATGAAGTACAAAGTTTGAAAATCATTCTTAGGATAAAGATTTTTAGGATAAACAATAATATAAATTAATTTTTATTTTGAATCATTTTACCATAGTAGGGCTTGGCTGCTTGAGCATGCAGCTTCTCCTCATGTGAGGTGGGTCATGAAACACAGGCCCTCATTAAGAGCTAAGAGGCCAGACTTGGGTTTTAAAAACGTTTAGTCCAGAGTCTTTCTCTACTGCTACATCATTATCAAGTAACACCTATTATAGTGCATACATTATGTAAACGGTATTGAAAATTCCGTTAAACTGGCCTGTTTAATTCATTATAACAAAGGTTTCAATTATAATTACAATTTTGAAAGAACTAAATTAACCCATATGTTTTCCTGCTGAGGATACTACATAATTTTTTAAAGTGTTTTATTCCAATCATCTTCATTTCACTTATTAAATCATATGTAATTATGTCAAGAACTAAGTGAAAACTATTAACTTGCTGGTTTCGAAATTCATCAGCAAGTAAAATAATAGTTTTCACTTGGTTCATAAAATGATTACTTATGATTCAAGTTTTAGTCATCAAACATTCCTGTAAGCAACTAACTAGTATAAACAAGTAGACAGAATTTTATAATCCTTCTCTTTCTAAATTGATCAACCAGTATGTGAATTATAGCATCAAATAGCAAGAAAGGAATGTGATCAACCAGTATGTGAATTATAGCATCAAAGGGCAAGAAAGGAATGTGAATGTTGTCGCGAAAAAATCGACCAGCAAAATTAGTGACCATTACAGTTTTTCTACCTGCGCCTTGAGTCTTAACCTTCAGTGAAATGAACAACTATCACAGAATTATTCCTGCCCTGGAAATTCCACACTCTTCTTAAGAGAGTTTGAAGTGTTAGGTTCTTTTATATTTATGTTTTCTGATTTCTATTACACTTTGACCTGGCTTTGAACTGGGTAAATGATTTTTTTACATTTATGTTTTATAAATTTTTGTAACGTTTTATACTAAAAAAAATTTTTACTCAAGTTTATAATTATTTCCAAATGTTTGTATTTTTCTCTATTTTATGACTGTCAACTTAATACAGCTTTTGTAGGTAGAAGAGAGTACAGAGACAAGCCATCATGTCACCATTTTCTTCATATTTCTTCATTGTTTTTTTAAAAATATGTTTATCAAGTTTCTTAAACTACAGCCTTCTTTGTTTTCCTTCCACGTTTAACTATAGTGTAATAAATATGCGCGCTGAGTTTTCAGTTTCGGTCTTCAAACAATGAATAAGTTCTTTGATTCTAGGCCGTGATCTTTGAAACATGCTATTAAGTTTATTGTTCCAACCTTCAACTGAATATGTGGTCCTATGCCGCCTACTGCAGCTGTTCCATTTTTGTAAATCTGTTTGCTAATTTTCCATCCAATGTTCAATAAAATAATTTAAAAAACTGTTAACTCATCATTTTCTGGTTTCTGAGAGCGTCAAGAGGATGTGGATTCCCTGGCTTCAGTGGGGTATTGGAAGTGTAGCTTGGTTGCTTGATTCATGCATCCCGAATTCAGTATTCCTTGGTTGAATATTCTTGGCAGGAGTATTTTGGCCACTCATTTCACACATTCAGTGATAGTAGCTTATTTCACCGGTCGCTTTTTTCAAGCATTCATATGAATAATACTGTATATAGGTATGTGGTGTATACATATATCATGATACTTAACGTTGTCCATTATTTTTCTGTTGCACTGACTTTATAAAGTTTTTATTGTTAACTGTAAACAATTTTTTCTACCACTAAGTGGTGGAATTCACAGAATTCAGTGATTCGACAATGGTCAAGTGACCGAAAGGTGCCTCATCACATAAGGTAAAATTATTGCACTTAGTCGTGGGAAATAATTGTTTACAATTAACAATAATAACCTTATATATATATATTTTAAGTTATAAAGTATATAACTTTATTTGAGGCCTATAGCTTACATTATTGTAATTTTCATTCCTGATGATGTTGGTACTGTTTACCAAAGAAAAGCTTTGGATATAAATTAATAAATATTCTTGTATTTGAATAACCTATATTCTTTTAAATTATTAATCAAGAAAACGTATACACACACACACACACACACACACACACACACACACACACACACATATATATATATATATATATATATATATATATATATATATATATTCTTGATATTTTACGTTATCCATTGTTTTTCCGTTGCACTGACTTTATGAAGTTAATATATTACTATTGTAAGTAATTTTATCCACCATTAAGTGCAATAATTTTACCTTGAGTGATGAGGCACCTTTCGGTCACTTGACCATTGTCGAATCACTGATATTTTTCTGGTGTAGATGTTCGGTCCGTGATATTGGTATTTGTTGACGTTACACGCACTTTCTCTTGATCTGTGTATATGATGTTTTTATATAGTATGTCTTCTGTATATGTGGTCTGTAGGTTCATTAAATTGTTGTGTATGTTTTTATAAATATGGTATTTTTCTAGTGATTTTAGTTCTATTGGGTTATTATTTATTTCAAGTATGGTTAGGTTATTTTCGTAATTTGTTATTTCATGTTTATGTGATATTAGGTGTGCTGCAACATTTGATACTTTTGAATTTTTGTTTTTGAATGCTCTATAATGTTCTTCAAATCTTATTTTAAATGATCTGGTTGTTTTCCCTATGTAAAAAGCGTTACAGTTGTTATATAAAATAGCCTAGAACCAACCCACACCTCTAACAACAATAAATTCATAAACTTAACTAAAACACAGTTTACTGAAAAAGAAAAAATAATAACAAATTCCTTCAAATATAACCTACCTAATTTCAATAAAAAACCTAATAGAATCTAACATCCACAAAATTACCCACCAAAATACTGAACACATAAGAAACAATATTAATAATAAAATTAACCTAATAAAAACGGAAAAAAACAAAAAAACCGAACAATATATAAATAAAAAAGAAATTATAAAACTCAGAGAAAAACTAGACCTAAAATCCACAAACCCGACACACCATTTACACCACTAATAAATTTCACAACAGCACCATCTTACAAAATCGCAAAAATACTAGACAAAATAATAACATCTAAAATACATATCAACAACACATACAATATAAAAAATGGATACAAATTAATTAATAAAATGTGTCATTTTCCAGTTTAACATAGAACTGAGCACATTATCAGCTAATACTTCTTATTTCACTTTAACTTCATTGAAGACTTATCTAATAACTTCTTGAGAGAAGACAAGAGAATGCTAAATGCCCAGTATACAGGGCATTAAAACTTTAAACTTTAAACTAATCATTCTGAAATTGACTATTAAGGAATGATTCTCTAAGAGAATGTTTAAATGATTTGTCAAAACTAATGAACCAAAATAACAACCGAAAACAAATATCTTCAGAAATAGTATAAGAAGGGATACACCAAATTTCTGGTAGAATTATTTCAGCTTTGCTTCTACATTAGAAAAAAACAAGACTTCCTAAATTATTTCACTATGATAAAACTAGATAAATTTCTAGATAAATAACTAGATTTTTTCTTCTTATGGCCAATCGGAACTTTCAAAAGTACTCAAGTTTAAGTTTACATTTCCTTGGCCAATAAACTTACATTTCTGTTAAAACACTGTTAAATGAATTCAACAGGAAAAAAACTATTTTAATTTTAAAATTGCTCATACATTTATTTTTTTAAATTCCATAAGACATCATATAAGTCATGATGAAATCTCTATGAAATAACTGTGTTATCTGGATTGTTCTTGGACTTGAATCATTGAACACTGTGAGCAAATTATGGCTAGTTCACATGCCAGAACCAGAGCACTTGGCGTATCGCCAAAAATACCTCAAGTATTATTTTATTCTTTGGATCCATTAAAAGCTTGGAATGTTGTGATAAAGGAGCATGTGGAGTTGTGCAAATATTTTCAATCCTAATAGTTACCTTGCTCTACAAACAATGCACAGACTTTCTGAAATGAGTGGAAGCAGCAAACACATTACTAGCCCCATAACTTGAGTACTCAATAAATATTGTGTTTTTAAATAACATTCTAAAATTCCATTAGAACAATATGCTAGTGTTTTGTTATAGAATATTATTAGGCGAAATAGTTACACAAAGCCTGCTTTAGAGTTTCTTTCACAAAATCTGTTGGGTATATATAGTTGAGTTCTCTTCAAACAACTTAATACATTAAATTGTCCTAATTACAATTGTTTTTGTATGACAATTTTTTTATCTTCTTTGATTTTTATAATGGTAAAGAATATGCGGCACTAAAAATCCGCAAATTCTAAAAAGTATTTTGTCTTATACTTCACAGAAATTGTGGAACAGGTTAGAAGGTTATCTACAGCTTTTAAATTTAAAACATGGAAAACCTCTAATCATTTTGAAATTTTCTCATTGTTAAAATGTTCAATAAGTTTAATTCCTATTTGTAAATGCAGCCTTATATTTACCCAAATCATTGTAATCTTAATTTTTTTGCAACCATAACAAACAAAATTACATAACGTTAAGTACAGTTAAATACCTGATTCGTTGTCAGTAAAAGAACCGCCTTCAGCTTCCTCTTGTTGACGCCGAATTCGCTCAGCTGTAACAAAACCGTTATTTTATGAACAATAAACATTATAATTGAAAAATAATAAAACATAACAATCCAACACTTCAAAAATATAGAAAGATAATATTTGCCAATCATGTCTGGTGACAATTAAACATTTGATTAATATGGAATTTAGTAAAAAACATTAAGAATTTGCTCCTTTTATAAAATTTGTTTAATTTTCTGATGCAAAATTTTAAAAGAATGGATAATCTTATTCTTTAAAAAAAGGGTAACCCATTGCAGATAAAATTATTTGCAAGTTAGCGACATGAATTAAAAAATGATCATGGTAACTACTTTGTGTTGTGCTAAAAACAATTGCTTGTACATGAGGACGCGATGTACATGCTTACCTGAACCATGGAGATGATAACAAAAACAATGGTCAAACAGAATAAACATTCAACAAAAAATGATTTAGTTTCATGAAACTGCAAAAATCTATGATTAGAAACCGACGTCTGTATGCCCGCTAAACACATTTTGTAAGGACGAGATAGTAACAACAATGGTAGGCAATGTGTTGAGCTAAAATGTACCATACAAATTTTAAGAATTTGAATTTCACTTTTTATTTTGACAAAATTATTATTTTTGTACATAACGCGTATAAACCTTATTTTAATTATGTTCCTTTAAGATTAATTTAATCATAAATCTATTAGGTTATAACAGGTTAATTAGTTTCTAAAAAATATATGAAAAGACAAAGATAAAATATCTATAACCTTGTTTTTAAATCTAAAGACACAATTAAAGTACACTTGAGCAACTGTCTCTACTATTGGCACAGAAAAGGTGATATTAGAACAAACTTGTTTATCCATACTCACTGGATCTTTAGTGAGGTGATCCAATAAATTGAAAAACCCTGATAATATGTATAGTCAAGATATAAGAAAACAACAGATCTAATGAGATCACTTACTATCTATTTTGCTTAAAAATGTTAATTACAAACCATTGAAAAACAAAATTTATACAACTTAGCACTGTATGTTTTACTATTTTATCAAAGAACTGTCCTTTGTTTCAATCCAATTACTACATCTGACAGAAGTTCAAACACAACTGCTTATTGTGTCACTGACACTCCTGCTAAGTCTTAATGTCAGTCAGTTGATAAGTACCACACGAGCACATCATATGAACTACATTTATTATTTTTTATTAGGCAAGTGTTTCAGGTTACTGTGCATATGGTGAAAAGTTTGTTTTCCTTGCATACTGCTACAGGAAATCAGAGTAGAAATCCAACTACTACAGGCAATTTACTTTTCTCATATCTTCTAACTTAAGTTAAGAATGAGATAACCTTTTTAATATACCTGAAGCTTTAATGTTAGTGTTGATAAAAAGCACCATCTTATAAAAAAAGCTGGTTTTGGTTGCATTAAAAATTTGGTCTGTCAACATCAACTGCCTGTCTCTTATAGACAAAAATAAAGCCAAAAACCTTATAAGTATAGAGTTAAAAATACATGTTATCTTAAGTGTTTAAAATAAACGAGATTATTTGAAAGTAATTCAAATCAACATTTCCTTTCAAATTAAAAGCTTTAAAAATACAACAAAAATGCATTTTTAAAACATAATAATAATATTTTAACGTGTTTTTGCAACGCAAATATCAAATTTATTATTTTTACAAGTTTTATATAACAAAAAAAAAAAAAGAAATGGAGGTAAAAAAGCATTTGTGTTATTGTAAGACAATGGGACATCCCCCACCCCAAAACTGCTGCCCTCAATAAACAAGTACTTACTTTGGACAAATGATGTATGACCAAGTATATAAATTAAAAAGTATTATTTCAACTTGGGTAAAAAAAAAATTCCTAAACTTTAAAACTAATCAGTCTCTTTTGAATGGCTTGCTTATCACAACATAATTTATGTTTTTCATCAATTAAAGTATCAAATAATTAGTTGCTGTCAATGCATAATTCATCATAATGAAGCTAAGTTTTAAAAGTAATTATTTTAATTGTTTAAATATTGGACATTTATATCACTTTAAAGTTATAATAAAAGCATAATCATGTGTACTAAAACAGACTACAGTTTTATTGGATTTAAAACTATGAGCCTTGACGGAAAAAAATTCTTACAGTCTACACATGTTACAGTAATAGAACACACAATATTAAAGTACTATTCAACTAAAATCTTCTAGCTTAAACCCCTATCTACATATAAATAGAGAAATGGAGAAAGACTTGTGTATATTAGGTAAAACATATAATTGTATAACCAACTGTATAAATTATAATACTGACATCAGAAAATACTAAAGAAAATTATGTCAAACTGCCTTGAATAATGAGTTTTAAAGGTTTTAAACTGAACAGAATTATTAATTAACCACATTAACTTTTTAACACACTAAATTCAATAATATTTATATAATTTATTAACACTCAACAAAAAGTATTTATTATGTTTGGTTTATTCAAATTTGGTTTAATTTTAAAGAGAGATATTTATTTAGATCACAAATACTTCATCAAACAAAGTACTGAATGCTTTCTCCAACTTACTGTGTTTGTTAAAGCGAGACAAATTGGCCCAATAGTTACCATAATCCATTTCAAAACACTAACAGAATAAAACATAAAAACAAATGTTATTATAACATTTTCAACCACACAGGTACAACCAATGCCAATAGAGAACTGTGGGGTCTTAACTAATATGAAGATTAATTCCTATAGAACTGGGAAACGTCGTAGGCTAGCTGATAACTGTAATTAAAACCTTGCACTGATAACAGCCACTTAATCTTTGTTCTTCTTCTTCTTCTTGATAGATAAACAACTATTTATTGATTTATTTAGTTAATTGAAATAATTCATATTTAATGAATTATATAACACAGACAAATGAAGGGTCTCAGTTTATGCATTGATTAAGCAATAAAATTTTTTTCCAAATTTAATAAAAATTAAAATTATTCAAAGATAAATAACCAATGTTTGATATTTAAATACCAATTCGATTTTTTATATTATAACATGAAACAATTTTTTTAGAAAAAAAGTAAAATAGAAAAAACATAAAAATACATTTTCAGAAAAAACAATTTTTAAAGGATTTATTATTGATATTACTGTTAAACTTTAGTCTTTTTACTCGTCTCATTTCTGTATTTCACTTGGTTTCAGCCATAAAAAATACATCTTAAAATTGGCCCTACACCTAGCCTGTCAGTTTGTTCTTGAAAAACAGGTTAGATTAAAATATGAGACAACAGTTGTTATGTTATACTATAATTAAAAGATACTCAACTAAGTGAATACATAAGGGCTTACATCCTGACGCGTTTTGAAACAGTCATGAAAGGAATTACTTTATACCAGTACCGTGAACCCTCACTATTCACAGGTTCACTTATTTGCGGTTGGTAAAACTACTAGATATCCCGTAAATATGTATCGTATTAAAAAAAAGGGTATAGAAAGACAGTATAGTTAGGTAGTTTTAGGACAATGTGTTCTCCTCTTATTTATTTTGTACATTACTGAAGTTATTTATCACAAAGAAATCCGATTATTCTCTTTTTAATACACAATATCAAGAGCACAGTGGTACAATATATTACAATGAAAATATTGGAAAGAACCCCAATACCACAAAAATAATCAAAAATAACTAATAAAACAAGTTACTTAAGATGACACCCTTATGTACATTTTGATGACCATGTCATTATCATCAGAGGGTCTTATTACAAAATACAATCTAGCACACAAGAAGTTACAAACCCTAGAGTAATAAGACCCCACAAGAAGTTACAAACCCTAGAGTAATAAGACCCTCTGATCATGATGACATGGTCATCGAAATGTACATAAGGGTTTAGTCTTAAGTAACTTGTTTTATTTGTTATTTTTGATTATTTTTGTGGTATTGGGGTTCTTTCCAATATTTTCATTGTAACTTTTTTAAATCGCTTTACAAAATCTCTAACAAGATATTTTTGAAATTATTATATTTGTTCTGTGTTATACATTTAATAAGTTACAAGTTTTAACTCTAACTACAATTAGTTGCTTCTTTAACAGGGTAATCTGTAAGTTTGCTGGCCAGTAACTCTAATGCATTTTTTACCAGTTACATTTTATTTTTATGCCTGTAACTTACATGCATTACTGCTTATGCTGAAAGTATAAGTAGTAATGACAGATACAAAGTGTTGTATAAATAAGATGAACATAAGAAGACTACTCCATTGTTTCAACTTTGCTATTATATAATGTGCATTATTCTACATAACATAAGAAGACTACTCCATTGTTTCAACTTTGCTATTATATAATGTGCATTATTCTACATAACATAAGAAGACTACTCCATTGTTTCAACTTTGCTATTATATAATGTGCATTATTCTACATAACATAAGAAGACTACTCCATTGTTTCAACTTTGCTATTATATAATGTGCATTATTCTACATAACATAAGAAGACTACTCCATTGTTTCAACTTTGCTATTATATAATGTGCATTATTCTACATGTTTGACTTCAGAAAATAGGTTACCTTGCGCAAGGCTAAGAGTGCTGGGTTTTCTTTTAGTGTTCTCTGGCCTTATTCTTTCCATAAGTTTACTAATTCTGTCATTGCCTTTTTCTTTTTTTATCATCGGTCCGGGGCAGTTTTCCTCCAGAACTTTTACACAACTGCGATGAATGTTCAAAGCACAATCTGAAAAATAAAATTAGGTTAGAAAATTACAACAAATACAAAATTAAGATCTTTTAAATAAATTGAATGGTTACTAAATTTAAATCATACTTGAAAAGAATAAGATCATAGTAATTTTTTATTAGAAATTGTTGTTGCTTGAAAATTAGTGAGAATGAAATTTGTAATTTTTGTCTATAATTTTTTCAGAGTTCTGGTACTTTCCTAGTGAATTTTGAATCAATTACCAATGTTCAAAGTGACATTTAATTGAAGTCAGAGGAAAATCAACTAGTCATTCTACAATAACCTATGAATGCAGGTTATGACACTTTAATCATAATCATATTCAATAGAATATGATAGAGCAATATTCAATAGAATATGCTCTGGTCAATCAACTTTGGTGCCACATAAAATCTAATAAATCTTCAGAAATTTTTTGATGAGGACAAATTTTTACAATAATGATGATTCGGTTGAAAAATAACAAAATACAATGACCATTATAGAAAAATGGTATTCACAAGTCGAGGTTGTTATGGAAAACCAAAAAAAGTTATTTCGCCTATATTTCAAAATGAGGATAAAAATACAACTAATTACCTGAGAAACTTTCATTTGTGGTAAATCATTTTGGCTAAATTATTTCTTTTAACATACTGTCACAGCTCTTAAATTTATAACTTTGGATACATTTTACAAACTTGTACACCACACTATATTTTCATTTAAAAAAACAATTTTTGATGAAAATAACGAATAGGAAGGATTACATAAATTTTTATCAATTTTACCCATACACAAAATATAAAGTGTTTTACAAAAAAAAAAAAAAAAAAAAACAATTGAATAGTTATTGTAGCATGTATTATTATGTTAGGCTATTAATTAATTATATTACATAAGTTGATCTGTTTCCTATTTCTTCTTAAAATTTGGCAACAAGTGATAAACATATAAAGACATCGAATCATTATTAAATTCATTAATATTTTGGATTTAAGGATAAGTGAGAAAAAATTATACTGATCCATAAGAAGTAATAAGATATTTACAAAGAATTATTAAATCATAGTTACTAAGATCAATTATTTATAAATTTAATTTAACAAGATCAATTGATGTTATGCCACCCAATTGCTTGAAATCTACTGAAATTTAATCTATTGAAAATATGTTTTTGTGACAGAAAAATATTCTAGGTTTGTAATTTTATCCTTGCGTATTTTTAAATGATTACTTCACTAAAAAAAATGTACTTTAATGGTAAATGAAAAAAAAATGTATAAAAAATAATTATTCATTTCATTTGAATTTAATCATCTACTCAGGTTTGAGTAGTTAAGTAGTGTGGCTTAAAGCAGCGCGATACGCGTTATTTCTTTTAACTGTAGTTGCCTCGACACAACAGACTTTTGGTTGATTTCTGTCCTCCAAAACAACTTTGACAAATTTTATCAATAGCCTCCAACCACTGAATTTACTAATTTGAGTTACCTCGGAAAATGCATATGTCATTTAAATTACTATTCCGAGTTATCTTGGAATGTTTTTTTCTTCTTATATGAAGTAATTCCCAATGCGATAGAGATTGATAATGTAAGCACAGGCATAGAGAAGGCTTTATGTCATGCCCCAGTCTGTTTATAGCCATAAATAGCTGACAGTTATTTACCATATAATTACATACAACTTATTTGTACGTCCATGCATTATGTCATTAACTATTATTTACAGTAAGAGTCAATACAGTTCATTCAGTTACAGTTAATTATACCACGGCAAACACATCCATGACCCCAAAAAGGTATCAAAAGCTTTCTGCCAACACTACGCCAACGTTGGAAATTTAATGATTCCTAAGCTCCAGAAAAATGAATTCCTAAAGTATCAACACTCTACATGTCTATCAGAGGAGGAAAATCAGGTCATGAATGAAAACTTCTCCCTTGCAGAACTAAAGGTAGCCCTATGTACTCTAAAGCCAGGAAAATCAGCTGGACCAGACTCCATATTCCCAGAGTTCCTGTTACATCTTGGGACATCCACCCAGAAAACTCTCTTGAAGCTTATGAACCTAACTGTGAATAAATTCATCCCTGACCTGTGGCGCAAAGCGGAAATCATTCCTATCCTTAAAAAAGGAAAGCCTCCATGCAAAGTAAAAAGCTACAGACCCATTTCCCTCATGAGCTGCTGCTGCAAGCTAGCCGAGCGAATGATTGTCAATCGTCTGAGTCCCTTTCTAGAGAGGGCCGGTGCCCTGTCAGATGAGCAAGCTGCCTTTAGAAAACACCGTGGCACTATGGACCAAGTTGTAAAGCTCGTTCAAGCAGTGAAGGATGGCTTTCATAGAAAAATGTCGACTGTGGCAGTCTTTGTACACTTCAAGGAAGCCTATGACAGAATATGGAGGAAGCTTCTGTTGCACAAACTCCAAAAATTAGGAATAACTGGAAAACTCTTAGGATGGGTGTAGTCCTTTCTGGCACAGAGGCATGTTCGAGTCCATTTCCGAGACACAATTTTGTCATTTAAACAGCAACACAACGGCCTACCGCAGGGAGCAGTACTCAGCTGTATCCTTTTCAATATTATGATAAACGACCTCTTGAAAATAGTAAAAGAAGTACCGGGCATATCAACCTTGTCTTTTGGGCTTCAAGCGGGACTCCTTCGAACCTGAAAGAAACTATAAATCGAACCCTTAGCAGAGTTGCTGACTGGGCCAACTACAACCAAATGGTAGTTAGTGAGAAAAAGACTGTTTTCACTCTATTCACCCTTTCAACTAAGCCGCCAAAACTGAGGATCAAGTTAAACAACAAAACGTTAAACCATGAAGATACTCCACGATATCTTGGCATCCCGTTATACAGGAAGCTTTTACAATATTATGTTATTCTTCACTTTAAAAAAGACTGGTATCTCATAGAAACCCTCAGAATTATCACAGATTAAATGATTATAAAAATAAACAAATATTTACAACTATAAAGTCAAAGATAAGATTAATGTGTGCCCTAATATTTAAAAATGAAGTTTGTTTACATTTGTGTGATCCTTTTTTAATACCTTCAGGTAAAGGACAAAAATGTCAAGTGTCTTTTTAAATAAACAAAACGGTTTCTCAAAACCATCAGATTATAACAACATTATTCTAACATGTCACCTTCACAGGTTAATCTAACAGGTCGCCTTTACGGATTATTCTAACATGTCACCTTCACAGGTTAATCTAACAGGTCGCCTTTACGGATTATTCTAGCTGGTCACCTTCACAGGTTAATCTAACAGGTCGCCTTTACGGATTATTCTAGCTGGTCACCTTCACAAGTTAATCTAACAGGTCGCCTTTACGGATTATTCTAGCTGGTCACCTTCACAGGTTAATCTAACAGGTCGCCTTTACGGATTATTCTAGCTGGTCACCGACACAACATTATTCTAACATGTCACCTTCACAGGTTAATCTAACAGGTCGCCTTTACGGATTATTCTAGCTGGTCACCTTCACAGGTTAATCTAACAGGTCGCCTTTACGGATTATTCTAGCTGGTCACCTTCACAGGTTAATCTAACAGGTCGCCTTTACGGATTATTCTAGCTGGTCACCGACACAACATTATTCTAGCTGGTCACCTTCACAGGTTAATCTAACAGGTCGCCTTTACGGATTATTCTAGCTGGTCACCTTCACAGGTTAATCTAACAGGTCGCCTTTACGGATTATTCTAGCTGGTCACCTTCACAGGTTAATCTAACAGGTCGCCTTTACGGATTATTCTAGCTGGTCACCGACACAACATTATTCTAACATGTCACCTTCACAGGTTAATCTAACAGGTCGCCTTTACGGATTATTCTAGCTGGTCACCGACACAACATTATTCTAACATGTCACCTTCACAGGTTAATCTAACAGGTCACCTTTACGGATTATTCTAGCTGGTCACCGACACAACATTATTCTAACATGTCACCTTCACAGGTTAATCTAACAGGTCGCCTTTACGGATTATTCTAGCTGGTCACCGACACAACATTATTCTAACATGACACCTTCACAGGTTAATCTAACAGGTCGCCTTTACGGATTATTCTAGCTGGTCACCGACACAACATTATTCTAACATGTCACCTTCATAGGTTAATCTAACAGGTCGCCTTTACGGATTATTCTAGCTGGTCACCTTCACAGGTTAATCTAACAGGTCGCCTTTACGGATTATTCTAGCTGGTCACCTTCACAGGTTAATCTAACAGGTCGCCTTTACGGATTATTCTAGCTGGTCACCGACACAACATTATTCTAACATGTCACCTTCACAGGTTAATCTAACAGGTCGCCTTTACGGATTATTCTAGCTGGTCACCGACACAACATTATTCTAACACGTCACCTTCACAGGTTAATCTAACAGGTCGCCTTTACGGATTATTCTAGCTGGTCACCGACACAACAATATTCTAGCATGTCACCTTCACAGGTTAATCTAACAGGTCGCCTTTACGGATTATTCTAGCTGGTCACCGACACAACATTATTCTAACACGTCACCTTCACAGGTTAATCTAACAGGTCGCCTTTACGGATTATTCTAGCTGGTCACCGACACAACAATATTCTAGCATGTCGCTCTCACAGTATTATTCTATTAGGTCGCCCTCACAACAATATTCTAGCAATTCACGCTCACAGCATTATTTTAGCCTTTGGATCTTGAGCTATATACCAAATCAATCAGATTATAAAGTCTTTGGTGCTCTAGCTATAAACCGAGTAAATATTTTTTATCAATAAATCCCTAGAAGTTTTTCAGTTTTCTGATGCATAAGGGACCAAAGCACTGCTGGATTATTAGGAGGTTCACTCTAAAGCTAATACTATTTAATTTCATACACCTGAAAGTGACTCTGCCTAAAGTCTCTTGTCCTTTAGATGGGTGAAATATGCAACTGTGACAAAGTACGCATGCCGTAAGCCTCGTCGCACGATGTCATCTGTCCTTTACTTGATGTTTCGTTGTACGACAAAGTCAGATGTGTTATGAATGAGTGATGAATCATCATTTTAATTGTTAGATCCTTCGCAATTTATTCCACAAAGATTACAGGGAAAAATATGGTGTGTTAATGGTATCTTGCCCAAAAGAGGTAGGAACGAAAAGTTTCATCATTTGTACAATGATCTCTATGAAAATGAGGATAAGCATTTTGAATACTTCAGAATGAAGAGAGAAACATTTTTTCGAGTACTGGCAAAAGTGGAAGGTTGCCTGCAGAAGTTCAGTAACTTCAGGGAAACCATACCTCCCAAAGATTGACTAGTGCTCACTTCAAGGTAAGGGATATCATGAATAAACAGATTTTAGAGTAAAAAAACCTAATAAAATGAGTTTAGTAAACAAATTCTCGTTATCTATGAGGCTTGTCACACGGCAAATCCAAACTGAATAGGAAAAGGTGTAATGTTGCCCTCTCCTAATGGACACGGCTTCACTTAGTTCTTCACGTTTAGATAGGTCAGTGCCAGTCGTGCAATTTTGCGTACAAAAACATGCCACAACTGCAACTTTTCACGTCTTTCACGCATCTAAAGGAAGAAAGGCCTAAGATGCAATGATGACTCACATTAATTTTACATCAGAAAAAAATGCAGTAGACTTGGATTCATATAACGATTTTTAACTTAGCTACGTATTTGTGTATCTGTGTATACATATAACATATGCGCCAAAATAAACAGTCTGAAATAGTTGTAAGATTCTATTTTATTTCATTATATTTTATTTACTTAGTTTTACAAACACATACAAGTAGAAAGAAGCTAAATCGGTTAGACTCGGATATAAACATGTTCTATATGACCTGCGTTCAATTTCAGGCAACACTTGTACTGTTCTGAAGGTTTTGCATCATTTTATTTCATGCTCGTTATACACATGGTTATTTTTTCCTGTCGTAGGACGATGGTGGTTGGTGAGTCATCACAGAAAACCTTCTTCATCAACTCCACGACATAGGCGTCAGGTGGTGTAAGATCAGGAGGGGGGAGTGGACTGGTACGAAAAGTTTGTTCTGGGTGAGACGAGGTGGTTGCCAAAAGTTTCTTGAAGGAAAGCAATATTGTCTAAGGCAATTAAGCTAGCTGTACCAGCTTTCAGGAACCATTGTGAAGAAAAAGGCCGGTTTTGGTCATAAAAAAATCTCTTAAGGTATCGTATAAAATTACCAAGAATGACCCTATATCCATCATTCTACTACAGTTGATTTAGTTTCAGTACTGTTTATTTTAGCGCATACTGTATAAGTATATAACAATTGTTTACAAAGTTTCACCTTCGCTTTTCTGTGTTTTTTTTTAAGAAAGATTTTATTCTATCATTTTTCCTAATGTGAATTCTAGCTCAGTCAACTGACAAGCATAGGTGAAGTGCCAGATTGTACGAGGATGGTTATATTGTAATTATAGGTTAAGAACAAAATTTATAATAGAAAATACTGTTAAGTTTAGAAAGTATTACATACTTGAACACTGATATCCTTGTGGACCAATACCCCAGATGATCATTTGGCAGTGGTTGCAATAGGTCACTGTATAATACTGGTGTGCTACAAAATGGTGCCCTCGCACAGTTACCTAAAAAGTAAATTATTTTCAGATGTTAATTTTAAGCAACTTGAACTAAAATAAATTGTTAATAAAAATAAAAGTCACCTAGACACACATAAACATGAGTGATAATTAAAGTTTGGTATAGAGACTACCCTCTTCTAACCATTTTCAATCTAACTCAGTAGGTAAAAGACAACAGTTATCAGTGAAATTATTGCGCGGAATCTTACTACACACTTTGGGACTACTTCATTTACCACAGCTCTGCCTTTGCTCTTGTTCTGGCTAATTCCGTTCAGTGACAAACTAATACTGTAACTATTTCACACTCCCTTCTGACTTCTTCCTCTCTCGTCATCTTGCCTTGCTCACTCGTTGTTGTTACTTTATCTTTCTATATTGCATAAATAATTTTTATGTTGTCGTTACTTCATCTTTCTATATTGTTCAAATCATTTTTATATTGTCGTTATTTTATCTTTCTATATTGTTTAAATCATTTTTATATTGTCGTTATTTTATCTTTCTATATTGTTTAAATCATTTTTATATTGTCGTTATTTTATCTTTCTATATTGTTTAATTCATTTTTATATTGTCGTTATTTTATCTTTCTATATTGTTTAAATCATTTTTATATTGTCGTTATTTTATCTTTCTATATTGTTTAAATCATTTTTATATTGTCGTTATTTTATCTTTCTATATTGTTTAAATCATTTTTATATTGTCGTTATTTTATCTTTCTATATTGTTTAAATGATTTTTATAAAATTGTGTTGTGATCTGTCTTAATATAAAAGATTAATCATATACTTAATTTCAACTATTTCTTCTCCGAATGTTATTTAATTTCAACTTAATTTTAAACTTGCAATTTGGTTATTTCACACCCAAGTAAGTTAGTTAACCTAAATGTGTTACTACGTGTTTTTATTTTCTCATGAACATTAGTGTTTAAAACTAAAATGAAATTCTTTTGTTTTAATTCCCTTCGGCTATTGAACACTTCAAAACAATTTTATCCAGTTTTTAGTGAACATTTAATCCTGTAGTTTTACAGCAACCGCATAAAAAAGTATACATACATCCGATTCAAATACATTTTTAAAGTGTAGGACTATCTCATCGACAACTTATATGAATAATGAGTATATAAGAATATAAAAAATTGATAGCACATGAAGAAAAAAAATTTTATTAACAGTGTATTTAATAAAAACATTTATTTTCATTAGATTTCTATTGCGGAACAGTCTAAGGAATAAGATAAGAGTTATAGAAAAACATGTAATAAAAAAAAAACAATAAGAATAATCTAAAAACAGGAGTGTGAACAATTTTCTTAAAACTGTGTGACACTGTTTGTGATACATGTTTTCTTTTGTTATTTTTTAAAATAAATTTGTTACAGATTTAGTTGGTGAACACACGTAAACTTGCTGATAATTTTGTGACACAAAGGGAGCTAACATGAGCTCAATTTCGTGTTATTTCTCGTTATGAGAACAACTTATGTATAAAGTGAAAAAATTCCATTGCTTTGTAATGTTTTTGTGTTTTTTATTAATACTGTTAAAATGTATGTGATTACCACATACACCGTCATATTGCCTAAAGGCATAACTTAAGAGATAGTTTTCGAATTAGTGAACATTTTAAATGATATTGAACTCACTTTGCGAGTTTTCCCGATGAGCTTAGCTTTGAGGGACTTATCCTTCGACACAAATGTAGGACACCTGTCCAATAAGGAACTAAATGTTTGTCCACGTATGCCAAACACTTTACTCATAACAGTGCCTAGAGCAGCTGCTGTTGTGAATCTCTTGTCCTCCACTACATCTTTTTCTATATCTTCCCTGTGGACAAAATCAGTAGTAGTTACAATTTAGCTTAATCCAATTTATTTACAAGACAGACTTTATAGTCATTTATATGTAATTGACTAATTTTACAAAACCTTTAAACTTACATTTTACAAATAAATTATTTCATATACCAAGTAATACTGTATTAACAGAATACAGTCTTTAATTCTAAATAAAATTCCCTGAATTTCTATCTCTAAAAGTATAAAATCTGTTACGATAAAAGTATAGTCTATCACAAGACATCTACATATTTCATACATTTTGAGATTGGAATTTTTAAAGGTATAGAATTATATTCCCATTTAAAAATAAAAATTTGTGATGATAATGTTAATCTCATTTTGTAGAAATCCTTAGCATCAGGTAATGCTAAATGCTAAAGAGGAAAATATCAAAACTGATAAGGATAAAACACATTTCTTAAATAAAAAAATAACTATTTCCAGAGTTAACTAGATCTGAAGAAAAAAGTTGGAAGTTCGTAGCTAAAGAAAATGACATTCTTCAACTGGAACCAGGATGACAGTGAAACACAAACTAGGATAAATGTTCCAGTGCTAGGTCATAGATTCAAACTTCAGAGAACCAAAGAATATCAGCTGTCAAACTGAATTGCATAAACAATCTTCCTCTTATAGGCAATATCAAATATTGGCGTTTTTAACCTTTTGAGCTCTATAGGCAAACTGAGTCCGACATCACTGAAAATCCCGTTCCGCTCCACTGTCGGACTCAGTTCGACATATTTTGCAGCCCAACTATTACATACTTTAGAACGTCTTACTTTATGATAATGTGTACTATATTCATTTGCTGTGTTATGAGAATGCAATGTTTGTGTTTATAACGCTGATTGGCCGTATTTATCATTATTTTTTCCGTAAATAAACAACTGGTTCCAGACAGTTATTTACAATGTATTGCACAGTAAGCATCAGACATCTGGCTTAGTTGATAGATCGCTGTTTATGAGAACTTATCCTTATTCATAATCTCCTTTATTTATCTAGTGTTTTGCTTTTATTTTAGCTCTGACATATACTGTTATATACATATAGTGGTTTCTAATATGCTTATAATATGTGGGCTGAGGCCTACTGTGCGACTTGCCCAAATAACTTGGGATTACATACAAAACATTTACTTTGAAAAGTTTCACACTGTCAAAAACTATAAACAATAAATTTAAGTGTTTTAAACATCACCAAATAAAGGAGTATGTGTAAATAATTTCAGCCGAAACAAATTAAACAGTTTTGAATAGGCCTACATAACATTTTCCAATAATTTATGTTTAGTCGTATATTTTTTTGTGGTACCTACTTTTGTAAATATATTTTGTGCTTGTAAATATGGTGTTTAGTGCAAGTTGCTTTTGTTTTACAATAATTACATTGAAGTGAACTATTATGCCACATTCAAATCTAGTTGCAGCTGAGTAGGTACACCATTCTTGGCATTTTTATGCATGTGCATAGTTTTATATTTTTTTAAATAAATATTACAAATAGATTTTTGTAATACTACTTATGTATATATTTTTATTCAGTATTACATTGGGCTTAAAAAGACTCTATAATTCATCATAAGGAAAGTGCTATTTCATCAACAAAGCTAAATATAATTTTTTTTTCTATAATAAAATAGGCATTTTATCAGGCCTACTGAATTCTAACTTCAAGTTTTTAACATACAAATATCATATTACTGTTCTTCATTTTATTCTGAACACAATGGTATATAATATATATTACTTTAAGTCTACAATTCTTAGTGAATAATTAAACATATGTGTGCAAAACACATGCTAACTAATTGGATCTGGAAGAGCGGCCGGCGAACAAATAATTGGAGTCCAAAAGGTTAAGAATTTAAATGAATACAAATTAGAACAGTAATCAAAAATCAAAGTAAACTTTTGTGACCACATTCAAACATAAATACCGTCAGTACGTGAACTCTAAGCCCCATCCATATAAACAGCTCATTGTTGGACCCCATTCTATTGACATGAGGAACAAATTAAACATAAGAAAACAATGAAAAACAAGACACATGCCTGAAATAATTCTCTCTCAAACCTAATAAGGGTTATTTACTAATAATGTCCCTTTACTTGATTTAGAAGCATCGAAAATTATAGTATGAAATTAACATGTGTTATTTACGACGGGTACATTAAAGAGCGAAGTGCAATATTTGGGTCATGTGATTAAAAATGATACAAGTTACTTCCAATCAACAAGAAAGATAAAATGAATTCAGTTGTAATTGGCCGAAACTCACAGGTTAGGAATCTGAGGAGATGGTTTGACTGCTGGTCTACTGAAATATTTGTGCTGCAGTGTCTAGGCTACAATAGTAATTTGGATTGCCAAACTGGGAGGCACAGTAAGACTGGTACACAATACTGATGAAAGGCTTCATGCCAAAGAGTATATTGTATGGAACAAAATTCCTCATAACAATCCAAGTAATAAAAATGTGTTACTTATTTTTGTAAGCCTTATCAAAAGCTTTAAATAGCAAGGATATATATTGTAACGCTCTTAAAAATAAGGTGTTACATATAAATTCATTTATATATTTAATTTTTATTTAATAATTATATCGTCCCAATATAAAAGAAAATTTTTGTTTTATTGGTGCACATTGTGAAGCTAGCGTAGGTGGTGAGTGCTCCTAGCGGGCGAAATAGAAGAGTATCGTACGAGTTAGTAACTTAAGGCAATTAGGCGTCCTTGCAACGACCCCACTTCTCCAAAAGTCTTTGAACGAGACGGACGTGATGGCATTTTCGGACATAACTTAGAAATTTATAAGCTTCCAGTATTCAAAATTTAAGATGTCAAGACCGGTACCAAATTTTATTAACGCAACAAAAGAAGAAGTCAGAAGCGATTATTTATGTGTTTCAAATAAGTAAAAGTTTATATTTGTTTTGTGTAAGAGCGCTGATTTGTAACAGCGATGTGTTAAGTGTTAAGTGTACAAAAGCCATGTGCAATATTCAATGATATGTGTTATAGTGTTTTACAAGTAATGTGCACAACCAGGTACGTTTTAGAAAATAATAAAGAAAATGTATTTTAATGTTAACTAACTTGAATTTTAAATGATAAACGGTTAACACATGAACGGTAGAAATTGTCCTTTGAATATTCATTTCTAAAATTAAATTAGAAAATTTAAGTTACTACCTTCTCGATATATATAAATTTGAAAAATTTAATTAAAATTAAAAGTAATTAAAATATGTATGGAATAGTTAGCAGTAATTAAAAAGTTAATTACTTGACACATTGGTGTCATGTGTTCTTTTGTAATTTGTCATTGATTAATAAATTGTATAAATTTGTATTTTAAAAACCTCAAATTCTTATTTCACAAGTAACCTAGTTCTACCTTCAAGATATGAAGACCGCCATAGACAAACAGTAATTGCCTGAGCTTTGGCGTTAGAACTAGAGCCCTGGTAAGTAATTAAATATGTTGGTAATAAGCAATTAACAATTAATAATAATCACATTATCAATAAAAGATAAACTTACCCCCAGATAAAAAAAGGGCTAGAACGTTACAATATATGTTCAGAAAAGACAGTCACATACTTCTGGTATAAAACTACTTTGAATATTTTGCTGTAGAAACATTTTCCTTTTCTGATTATTTATTTATTTAGCCAACGCCTGTTCTTGGCATTTCAGCCATTTGACGCCACACCTCCCAGTAGCGTCAAGTGGGGTCCTCAGGAGTACTGGAAAGATCTTGACAAGAAAGCAGATGGTCGCTGTCCATTACGCCCATTTAGCAGAGGAGGCAAATCATATCATTTCAAATTATTAACAGTTCTCTTAGAAATAAGAATCTTCACTAAATTTCTCAAGTTGAATAATTAATTTCCTTTTTTATAGGTTTCTGCATTAATTCTTTTGACACAGCAGCTATGTAACAGCTGTCTTGATACTTACTGAATCACTTTCAATAAAGACCTGCTTCTATTATTAAGACTTTGATGCCTATCAAGATCTTGATTACACTTTGCTTTTCATAATTCTTTTGTTGTGTTTTATTTACCTCTCTATATTGGTGTTTTTTGAAGCTGAATGAGGCTTCACTCAAGATAACACAGGAATAACAGAAGGAAATGGTTATAAATTTCATCGTTAAAAAAGTTCAAATTAATTTCAATATTTATCCCTCAAATAATAATGTTCATGAGTGTTTCCTGATTGCCATCAGGCCTGGAATTATGACATGCCTATTCCAGACCAGATACAAATAGCATAACTAATTTTAAAGAAACCACATCTCCAATATCAAATCTTTAATTGGTATAGAAAGCTTGCCTCTCTAAGACATCAGATTCAAGACAGTTAAAAGACAAATATTTTGTACTTTTCTATTAATTAAGACATCAGATTCAAGACAGTTAAAAGACAAATATTTTGTACTTTTCTATTAACAAAAACTAAAAGAGAAAGAATTCTTGTGCATGGGTGTTCCTGGTATTTGCATCCTAGAAATAAAATTTCATCCTTAAGAACAGATAAAAAGTAATAAATTTCAGTCACTCATTAAGGTTGTCAGACCTAGACTACCATAAAGATCACAGTACTCCAGCATTTAGCAACTGTATTATATAAAATCTTGATTTGTGTTTACTGGTGTAAAACTTAACAAAATTTACATTAAAAATATAAACTATTAGTCTAAAAAAGATCTGAATAAAAATCATAACAAAAAAAGTTTTTTTTTCAATTTTAACAGGGTTTAAAACATTTTCCCACTGACAAAAATTTTATAAAACCTATTTGTTTTAAGAAGTAAATGAAAACTTATATTTATTCTCTACATACATAATAAGTATTATAAATTGTGTAATAACTTACAAAAACGGTTCTAATTTAGGCACCAAGATACTCTCAACAATTTTAATCTCTTTGTTTTTATCATGAATACTTTCATCAAGCTGTGCATCTGAAGGACCAAAAAGGGTGCCTAGACCTGCTGTTCTCTTCTGCTGAAAGTCTGCGAGTTGTTCATTTAATTCTTCTTTAGCTTTAGTTCTAGCTTTCCAAAATACCTAAACAAATGTTTTTTTTTTTTTAATAATTTACTTCTCACACCAAACACATAAGATAGAACAGTAATAAATAATAATAAAGGAAGAATGGTAAATAATAAATATTGATGAATGATACAAAATAAATAAATAAATACATAAATAAATAAATTTGAAGTAATTATTATAGAATATGGTAGGTTGGTTTTAAAAAGTTTTTTAAAGGAACTTTCTGTATAATTAATTAGATCTTTAGTAGTTTAAACACTTAATCTTAAAAGAATTAAAGGTAATCACCATCATTACCGCTCCATCGGCAATTTTTTTTCCCTGATCAATTTGACATTGCTGAACATGAATCTGAAGTTTCTTTTTACTGCAAACACATATTTATATTTTAAAAAATAACCCAACCCAACCTGATCTGACCTGACTTTAGTGCTTACTAACGCTCCGATTCGCAAAATTTTTTTCCTGATAGATATGACCTTGCTGAACACGAATCTGAAGTTATTTTTAATGGCAAACAGATATTAAAATAAGAAAACCGGGTCAGGTCAGGTCAGGTCAGGTTATTTTTTTTCAAATGTATTTGCAGTAAAAAAAACTTTAGAATCCTGTTCAGCAAGGTCAAATTGATCAGGAAAAACAAATTTCGCCAATCAGAGCGATAGTCGTTGATCTTAATAATTACCAAATTAAATAGGTGGTAAAACATCATACAAACTTCATTTTCATAAAACACACACACACACACACACAAAGTCATACTATCTTATAATTTAAATCCAGAATCATATACCTTTATTTTACCAAATGAAATTGGTACTACACATACCTATTTGAGCTCAATAGAGTTAAATTTTTGTTTTGTGAGCATACATTTAAAATGAAGTTTCAATAGAATATTTCTTTGAATAAGATCTTACTTAATTTCTTCATAAGTTATTTTACAAGCTGACTAAGTATCGTTACAAGCAGACTGTGTTTTACTGAGAATTTTCTTATGAGTTGAAGAGTTTGGTGATTTTTATAATAAACATGTTTAGAAGTCTTTTTTGAAATAGCTGGAAATAAACATGGAGATCAAATACAAGTAAATTATTTCAAAAAATTAATAATTGAACAATGAAAATTATAATTTTTTAAACAAATACTGAAATACACGCCATCAACAATACCATATTGAAATACACGGCATCAACAATACTTTTTCATATAGGCTAATGACAGATCACAGACAATTTTGCTTTTTTAAACACTCAACGTTTCGAATTGTTTTCCAAAATTCCTTTTCAAGAGCTCAATTTTCACTAAACAATTATACAACATAACTTACTATTAATAAAATACATAACATTGAAAAGGAATTTTGGAATGAAATTCGAAACGTTGAGTGTTTAAAAAAGCAAAATTGTCTGTGATCTGTCATTAGCCTATATAAAAAAAATTAATAGTTATTAACAGACATTAAATAAAAATATTAATCAACAATACTGTTTAAATACAAGGCATCAACTACATGGCTTTTAACAGAGGTATTTAAGATGATCAGCCAATGTAACTATAGGATAAAGAAAGGATTGTGATAAGGGCATAAAACCTGCTGGTATTGGTCTAGGATAAAGGGGAAAGTCATTGCATTAAGTGCCCCACTCTCAGAAGGTATCAGCTGAAAACACTTAAGTCGGCTGGATAAGGAAACATAAGGAGGATAAAAAACCACTCATAAAGTGATACTATAGGAAAATTATGGCATCGTATGTAAGAGCTGCTAACAGTAAGTACACCTGCTCTCAACCAGAGTAAAATACAGGCTGTGTATACTCGATACCCAGAATACTGAATACGGAATTAACATTCTTCCCTTTGTATTATCTAAAAATATTCAGAACCCAGTCATGTTTGTTCTACAATTCTCATTAGTTGAAAACAGAATGGCAAAAAAACCGAGACTGGATAAATGTAAATTAATGTTTCTTTAAATTTAAGAAGAATTATACAGACTACAGATTGACTGGCTAGTTAATAATTTCTTTTTAATGTGACAAATTATAAATATAATGTAAATGTAATATAAAGATCTATCAACAAAAATACTTCAATCGTGCTCTTTAAAAATGGCCAATTAAAAAAAAGTTTCAATTTTTAAAGATTACTGAAAACTTGTTATGCTATAAGAGTTTGGCAAAAATTATTAATTTCTCTGTTTTAAAAAGATATACTGCTGTTCAGAAGAAAAACAACCTATGGGTAAGAATACAGTGAAGATAATTCTATGAAGATAATGATAGAAAGATTAGTGACCAGTGGTCACTAATTAAATCCAACTGAAATTTAAACAGATTAATAAGTAGGTTATATTGTAAACATTACGTTTTGACATAAAACTTTCAAGTGTCAGGGTGACCATTCTCTGTTTTATAAAAATGACTAACACAGAAAAACTTGTATACAAAAATTAATAAGCCTTTGGTGCTTTAAGATCATAAATATTGCAACTTTTCTAAACAGCTAACAGAAAGACAGGGAAGACTTCTGAAATTAACAACTTAAAATTCATAAATAAAACTCTGAATTTAGGATAGATAAAACAATATTGCGTTTTTCAAAATTTATATGTAGATTATATCCAATGTTAGACAATTTTATTATTGCAAAAGCTTCCATTTTTAGAAATTTTTGAATGACACATTTATCAACAGAGAAATTTAACTTTCAGCTTCCACCAAAACGATAATTTAAAAAAAAGATAGACTTTGATAGAGGCATATTTTTTGACTCTAAAGATAAAATTCACTCACTGAACGGTCCTTTAAAGAAATGATTTGGATGGATTGTAAGACAAAAATATATTTGCAGAATTGAAACCAGACTGGTTCTATGACAACAGAAACAAAATTGAATATGAAGTGTCATAACGCAGTCAACAGGCTCTGTGTTTCAGAACAAAGAGATTAATAGCTTGTAAATTACTGTAAAAATGATTGAAATAGAATTTGTTTAAAAAGCAAAAACCTTAAAATAAAAAAGTAGAAAACAGACATAAAAATTCTAATAGAAATTTTAAAGTAACAGACATAGAAATTTTGAATTCATTAAAAAAGTGTGTATTTTATATTCTTCATCATGTACTTTACTGTTTTTTTTACGTCAATCCATTTTAAAGCATATAATAAGGTTAATTTATAAACAATTTCATACATTTTTGTAGATCTTGTATTTACTCTTACATAATTTTATAAAGTTAACATAATTGGTTAAATAATTACCTTTCGTAAAATTTCTTCTTTATCATACTCATTGAGCAAAACTTCATCTATTTCTCTTGCTACATTTTCGTCTACATTATTCAGTCTAAGAGGCTGCAACATATACATTAAATGACATTAATTTGTAACATTAATACCAAAGCCACACACAAAAGTACATAGTTCCCTACACAAAAGCAGACCATATAAAAACATTATTTTGATAGTCATCCAATTATTTTCATTGACAACCAAAATTTATTGACAATTTCTTGATCGTTAAATGCTTGTTATAACGCCAATGACATTTTTTAATATTCTAATTAACTTTTAATATTTTAATTTTAACTTCTAATTCATTCTAATGACAAACTTCATATTAATTATTAATAAAATTTTCACAAATTAATTGCATACAAAGGCTGTTTAAAAAATATGTAAACTGTTTTTCCAATATGTTTAAATTGTGCTGGCCAATTTGTTCTAGGTAAATCAGTTTGATGTTGCTATCCTTACAGATCAGCTGATTACAAAACACTTTGTAAGTTTCAAGTATCATTTTTGGTTGATTAGCTATGAGGTTATTTGTGAACTGATTTTTCTCTCATTTTATGTATTTTAGAAATAATGACTTGAAGTAGCAAAGAGTTGCTGTGAAACTTTGTGTTGAACTTGACAAATCTATGAGATACATTTTTAAATGCCACTTTTAAAACTTTCTAGATGACTTATGGTCATGTTGCTAAGAACTAGATGACTTACGGTCATGTTGCTAAGAACTAGATGACTTACGGTCATGTTGCTAAGAACTAGATGACTTACGGTCATGTTGCTAAGAACTAGATGACTTACGGTCATGTTGCTAAGAACTAGATGACTTACGGTCATGTTGCTAAGAACTAGATGACTTACGGTCATGTTGCTAAGAACTAGATGACTTACGGTCATGTTGCTAAGAACTAGATGACTTACGGTCATGTTGCTAAGAAGTGTGTAACATATTTTATTTAAGTGGCATGGATGTTTAAAAAGATGGTCACTCAATTGAAGACGATTAGACACTTAGACATCCTTCCACATTAACTGATTCATTAATCGACAAAATAACACCCTAATTCACACAAAGGTCTACAGTGAACCAGAATTACGATGAAGTTCTCAAATCATTTTCTCCAAGATTCTTTCTGGTAGAAAAGGTCAGAAATGTGGAGGAATCATGGCAGGTTTCTTCATTCAACCCCAGAAATCGTGAGATTTTTTCCAAAAACTCTATCGCTGGTCTTTCCCACCCACCCTTCTTGCACTTTCTTACTTTTTCTTATTCCCCAAATTTTAAAGACCTAGGAAAGAAGAATATTTGAAACAATTCCTGCGATTCTTTGCCTTGACAAAGAAGCTGATAGGGATCAAGAAGAAGAGCTACAAGACTGAAAACACCATTGAAATATGTGTGGGAAGGGGAGTTAATTGAAGGAAACTCTGACATATAACTTGTAAATAAAATACATTTTGTTTTATAATGTCAGTCTATGTATTATTTTATACTCATATAAATTTACGCTTACACAAGTGATTGAACAATTGATTAAAGTCACAGATAATTACAACTTCTTATAAACGAGTTACAATTTAATATAGTTACCATTTAGGACACAATTTTTTTTACAAAACTTGAAGGAAGCAGATAAATGTACATAACAATTTACTTTGCAGACTAGGCCCTAATCTAGCAAACACAATTTTTGCTAGTATTTAACTCATTAGCTCTAGGACACTTATATCAATCATAGAGCACCGACTAGTTTTTTATTCCCGACCTTTTCATATAATGGTCTTCGGAGGTAAAACTACCTGAAGTTGTAAAAGGAAAAAAATATAATGTTAAAGATGGAACTTTGTGCCATAAATAAGTTTTGGTAAACTATCTAATGCGAACATTTGTATTAATGAAGATAATCAAGTATTAAGTGCTAAATTAGTGAATTCACACTATAAAATAATTAATTGTTGAAAGTTCTTCACATTCTCATCTTCATATAATTTTAATCAAAAAATATTATTCAGTTTGAGAAAAATATAGAAATATCTCCGAAATAAAAAAGATAATGAACTTAAAAAAGAAGGGTCCAATTTATAAAATTATTACTAGCATTGCAGAATGTAATTCATTATTATTGAATAAAAAAAATATTGGTTTCTTGAGAGTCAGGAAGAACAAAAACGGTGGAATAAACTATTATTTGGCCGAGTAAACATTGCACAAGAAAATATGTGAGCTACTACTACGTTACCAGACAAAATAAACATTGCATGAGAAAATATGTGAACTACTACTACGTTACCAGACTGAGTAAACATTGCACGTGAAAATATGTGAAATACTACTACGTTACCAGACCGAATAAATAATGCACGAAAAAATATATGAGCTACTACTACGTTACCAGACCGAGTAAACATTGCATGAGAAAATATGTGAGCTACTACTACGTTACCAGACTGAGTAAACATTGCACGTGAAAATATGTGAACTACTACTACGTTACCAGACCGAATAAACAATGCACGAAAAAATATGTGAGCTACTACTACGTTACCAGACCGAGTAAACATTGCACGAGAAAATATGTGACCTACTACTATGTTACCAGACCGAGTAAACATTGCACGAGAAAATATGTGACCTACTACTACGTTACCAGACCGAGTAAACATTGCACGAGAAAATATGTGAGCTACTACTACTACGTTACCAGACCGAGTAAACATTGCACGAGAAAATATGTGAGCTACTACTACGTTACCAGACTGAGTAAACATTGCACGTGAAAATATGTGAACTACTACTACGTTACCAGACCGAATAAACAATGCACGAGAAAATATGTGAGCTACTACTACGTTACCAGACCGAGTAAACATTGCACCAGAAAATATGTGACCTACTACTACGTTACCAGACCGAGTAAACATTGCACGAGAAAATATGTGAACTACTACTACGTTACCAGACCGTGTAAACATTGCACGAGAAAATATGTGAACTAGTACTATGATATAAATAATATTCGAGCTGGCTTGTGAGTGAAAGTTATAATTAAATAATAAAAATATATACAACTCACAAATATACAATTTTTTATTTCAAACGCGTTTCGACGACTACTTTGTCGTCATCTTCAGTGAAAATACACAAATGAAATTAACTAAAAAATATGTATATATTAAACATAACCTATAAAGTTTTAGCAAAGGTAAAAACAAAAGTGAAAATCATGAAAATCATTTTCACTTTTGTTTTTACCTTTGCTAAAACTTTATAGGTTATGTTTAATATATACATATTTTTTAGTTAATTTCATTTGTGTATTTTCACTGAAGATGACGACAAAGTAGTCGTCGAAACGCGTTTGAAATAAAAAATTGTATATTTGTGAGTTGTATATATTTTTATTATTTAATTAGTACTATGATGCTCTTTTCCTTTTCGGTCACAAAGATTACTTGGTCAGGTAGTAGCTAATGCAGGAATATGTAAAAATAATTTATTGACATGGCTTATAAATTTACAATATTTTCTCTTGATTGTGAATATTTTAAATGGTTCTAATACGTTTCCAAACCTCAGTCATTTTTTTATATTAATCATAAACCACTATACTTTTGCACTATATAAGTCAATTTACTTTATATGAGATTTTAAAAGAACAAATTTTTGAGGATAAATTTACTCAAGTACATTAAAAAGCCATTAAACACCTTTATATTATGAACTAAATTATAAAAACCAAAACTAGAGTTTACAACATTTCCAATTAATATAAAACTATTTAAATACTCACAGCCCCAGGTACAAGGAAGCTTGAATGTATTTCATATGCCCATTTCTTCATTTCCTTTGCATTTCCCTCTTTATACAGATCTGTTACTAGATAAAATAACTGAAACAAACACAAGTTTTTATTAAGATCTAGTGCCACAAAATGCTTAAGAATTACATTTTAAAGTTTCAACACAATTGTAATCAATTAACTATTTGTTCTATAATCAAGATAATGATATTATCTTAAAAAGCTACTTACTAAACACTTAACCCTAATGTAGGAAGAAAATTAATAGTACTTCATAGTATGAATTTTTACTTTATGTTAGACATTCTTGTTATGGATGTATCCAATCCAAAAGATTTATAAGTTTATGGTTTACAATAGTCACTGATACTTCACTAGTTCTAGAATCCAGTAACAACATTGGAGCTCCATCAAATCAAGTAAAGTTTGAAGATTATTTGAAATTTCTTAGTTCAATCCTACATTTTTTTGTTTTGTTTTGTTGACGGCAATTTAGGTTTTCAAACCTGAATCAAGAGTTGGGTGAAACATGACTTAAGGAAAGCTTTAACAAAAGAGATGTGGGTTTGTGTTGTTTAAGCTCCAATTTGTTGGCTTGTTAAAACAATTCTTAGAAACTGACTTTACTGTCTAATTCCTACTAGGACAAAATTAGCTCTTATTAGAAATTGTATAATGCCATTACCGCCATTTATTTGTTTGTGTGTGTGTGTGAGTGTGGGCGTGTGCACATGTGTGTGTGTGTGTATGTGTGTGTGTGTGTGTGTGTGTGTGTGTGTGTGTGTGTGTGTGTATGTGTGTGTGTGTGTGTGTGTGTGTGTGTGTGTGTGTGTGTGTGTGTGTGTGTGTGAAGGAAAAATTTACGTTGAAATGTGGGAATAGATAGTAAGGGATAAGCAATGTGTAAACCCTTCCTTGTGAAGCAATCAAGTGAAAAAACATAGAACTGTAAATTTGAAGCCAAGAAATTGCTTTATGCAATTAACTTATTTTTTAAAAAGAGGCATTCAAATTCTTAGAAAAATTAAAGTGGTAACTCCAAAAGTAAATCTAGCAGATAGGTAAATTTATGAGGAGTAAAGTCCATAAGGACATGCAATTCCTAAAGCATACCTTTTCAGAGAAGGGCATAGTTTCCAAAACCAATTGCAAGGGAAAACACAAAAGATTTTTGTTGGCCAAGACAGATGGAAGATAAACCGGGATTGACTGAAATAGAAATGGGAAATCACTGGTGGACAAGACAAGGTAAAAGGGCAGCCATGAGAAACGATGGATTCTAAGAGAGAGGCACAGTCATGTTTTGGGAGTCGAAGTGAGAGGAGTTAAGTCCTGGGAGCCAGAAAGGGTAGTTTAATCCTGGAAGTCGGAGGTAAAGGGTTGTTTGCTGGGTCCAGAATATGACAGTGGCAAAGGAATAAAGGAGAGGTATTTCATGATCTAAAGGACAAAAGTGCAGGTGATAGTGGAATCAAGAAGTTGTGAGAGCTACAAATACCCAAAGGAACGATATTCAACCAACCAAGAAAAGAAAACACTAAATACCTCCTGAGATCTTATTTCAACTTACTCAATACAATTTTAAAAATTATTGAAAATTGAATATTGAAAAACTAATTCTTCAAACCAACAAAGTAAATTCACAGAACAGGCATAATAACTAATTTTATAATACAAGCCACGACACGTAGAGATATATTCAAGTTTTATGTTGATAATTAAGATAATATTAGATGTAAGACTAAACAATTTGTTAATGGTAAGGAGTTTCTTTTTCTGTTGTTTTATTGCTGGAATTAAGCTGGTTGGCATAGCATCAATTTCTATTATAGTACATGTAAATTATTGATGAACTTGAATAATGTATATTGATTGTTGCTGTTGAAACTAATGTGAACTTTAAATTTTAGAGTCATTAGTGTCCAACTAAATAAGTAATAAATGAGACTTTTTATTAAACCCAGAAATTCTAACAATCTGCTAAAAACACAAATTTGGTGCCCAACAAATATATATGTTATTAATACTAATCAACAGGAAGAATTGTTAATAAATATAAAAATTTATAACAATTGATACTAAATTAATTTTTTTTTTAATTAACTTATTTGGTAATATACACGAAGTCTTTTTTTATAAACAAGAGTAGTTCAAAGTTAAGTAGTAGGACCACTACTATTAAGATTTTATTCAAATCTAAACAGAAAACAAACAAAATACAATCGTTCAAAAATAAATTTTGAATACAAATGGTTTTGAAAAGAAAATCATAAGATTGTTACATCAACCAAAAACTTGTTATAACATATTTTTTCATTGGATTTTAAAAATTTAAATAAAAAATAATTGTTCATATCTGTGTTTCTCAATTTCATTGTTTTGAAGTCTATGAACGTTTCTTTATTTTTAGTCAGTCTGATTAAAGTTTGTGATTTTAAAAAGTTAAAAAACAAATTATACTCACCAGGCTAGAAGGATCGCTGTTTGATATCACATAATTCATAAAGACAGCAAGATGGGCATGATGAGACCAAAGCTTAGAAAGACTTTTGAATGGTCCATGATCTTCTAACTGGCTCTACAAAAATTAACATTAATTGAAATTAGGTTTAAATTACTATATTAAGGAATAAAATGTTTTATCAAATACGTTTTATATTTTCATTAAATATTAAACGCATTAAAGCCTGATTATTATAATATATAGAGATTTCAATAATAAACCGTATTTTAAACTTGAACTGCGTAAAAGAAGCAGTGAATAATGCTCTGAAGAATTAGTCAGAGCTGTGATGGCTAGATATCAAAACTGTTCTTACTTTTAAACAAACATCCTTCATAATTTTGAAAAATGAGTAGAGTTGCCAAACAAATATTGTGCAAGCAATTGAAAAATAAAAAGTTCATAATTATGCTTACAACTTTTCATATCCTGAGTTTGAGATTAGAAAATATAAAGATATTTAGAAAATTTATCAGCTGATAAGCCCCTTCAAAAGGTGACCGTGAGTGCAAGTCCTATAACAACTTGACAAATCAGCCTTTCATTTGGACCAGGAGACAAATAGGAGGCTTATCATAGGCAGTAATACAGCTTGCAAAAAATCTAACTACATTTGCCCACATAAAAACTAACTAGCAGTTCAGACCTTATGAGCTTGAGGATTTTAACACGTTGACTGAGGGTGATGTGAATGAGCCATCATGACAAAAGATAAATGGTGTTCATCACTTCATTTTTTATTTAATGATCCCAATTGAATTTGAAATAAAGCAATGGTATTTAACTTTTGTCCATCATAAGTGAACCTTTGACATTATCTGATAGTTTTAACCATTAGATTCTACCTTTTAACTTTTTTTGTGTATATTTTAAAAGAAAGTTGCACACAAATTATGAATACCTAAATATTTCTTATTGATTTTCATTTTAATTAAGATTAATTATAATTAAAAAGTTTTGGTATGCGAAAATCTATTATTTTTAAAAATACTTTTTATTTATTACATCATTTTATTTGAATGATCGATGGGAATTACATTTTTGTAATAAATACCAAATAAGATCTAACACAATAGTACATTTTTAAGGAGATTTTGAACAACATCTTTAAAAATGTATCTGATTTAAGGCGAATACATTCATGACCTAAACTATTACAAAAACTTTGTTTTATGAATTTTTAGTGTAAAACTATGTACAGTACAGTCTCACTAATCCGGAATTGATAGGGCCGGACCCTGTCCGGATCAATGAAAGTCCGGATTAGACAGAAAAAGCCAAACAAATGCATACAATATGTGTTTTAGGCAGGGAAACATATTGAAATTGTAGTTTTAGTGAAATTGAGGCCTAAATATAGCTTACAGTACAGTATTTCATAGCTTATTTAGCAAAAAAATACTGTAATTGTAACAGAAAAGGTATGACATGAAAAAATATCAAAGCATCTTTCTCGTTGAATAAATGTATTCACATAAAGTTATTTACACTATACTGTATAAATGCACAAAAAACTCCAACAAAAATGAAACTGAAACAAAAATAAACTTTAAAAAACTTAGTGAAAAAAGTCTGTAATGTTCTTTTGTTTTAACGATAAATGACGTCGTTTCACAGTACGATCTCGTAGACGTTTCAAGGTCCGTAGCTCCGCAGTTGATGTATCACTTTGTTTCTCAAAGTAGGTCATCAACCTCTCCAGCATTGCAGCCGCCCCATCATGAGTTGGACTGACCGGTTCGTCTGTGTAGTCTTCCTCTTCCGAGCTGTCATTTTCTGCATTTGCAGTGCACACCACGACGATTTCGTCCTCGTTGAGCACTTGATGACCAATGTCATTATCACTGATAATCCACTCGGAAATATCAGTGTCTTTCAACCCTCCAATTGTTGAAAAATCTGAACAAATTCAGCGTCGTCATTAGTAGGTTGACTTTTTTCACTTTTCTGTGGCATTTCAGGCCACAATTTTTTCAGCTCTTTTGGAGTGTAGATGGTTAAATTTCCTCCCACGATTCTGCAGCCATATAAATGAAATCCTTTATAGTCAAAAGAATTTCAATAAATTGTGTAGCTGGATCTGCTTCTTGTTGTTCCAAAAGCGATAAAATTAACTTTTTCCTATATCGCCGTTTTATCGCCTCTATCACGCGCTGGTCCATCGGCTGAATGAGAGCCGTGATGTTAGGAGGAAGAAATTTAACAAAAATGTCACCATGACGCAATCGTTCTTCATTTGGGTGACATGGGGCATTATCAATTAGTAAAACCGCTTTTCAAGGGAGTTTTTTCTCTTTTAAAAACTTTTCTGTTGTTGGAACAAAGTTTTTAAAAAACCAGTCCTTAAAAATTTGACTGTTCATCCACGCTGATTTTTGGAACTTGTATTGGGCCGGTAGTACACTTAAATTTACATTTTTAAAAACCCTAGGTTTTGCGGATTTCCCTATCATCAAAAGTGGAAATTTTAGATCACCAGAAGCATTACTGCAGGGCAACAAAGTCATACGTTCTTTCTTAACTTTATGGCTTTTTGCTACTGAATCTAATTTGGAAGCTAAAGTTTTTTTTGGGAACATTTTATAATTTAATCCGATTTCATCAGCGTTGAACACCTGACAAGGTTGTAAGTTTTCATCTCTGAGAAACTTGCCAAATTCGTCTTTGAAATTTTCACTGGCATCACTGTCACCTGACAAAATTTCACCACTTATTCCGAGTTGATGGATACCGTGTCGTTCCTTCCACCGTGACAGCCAACCCACACTGGCAGTAAAATTAGGGTCTCCTTTTAACTTTTCATTCAGTTTCAGCACGATCTTTGCAAATTTACACCCGATAATGGAACACCCTGTTCCCATTGTTGACAAAACCGTATATACAAAGCATCATCTAGGGTTTCATTTTTTGGTTTTTTTAAAGTGCTTCTGCCGCCTAAACTGTCTTTATTAACCATTTTTGTACAAAAATCGTCAATTTCCTGTCGCTTTTTTCCAATCGGAAACAGTTTGTTTTCCCACGCCTAACTATTTTGCAATTTTAGTATGCGATTCACCTCCATCAATACAAAACAAAGATTGGAGTTTTTGTTCCAATGTCACTGTCACTGACTTACGTTTAGTCGCCATTTTCACTGAACACTGAACGAGACGTAAATAAAAAACACAGATCAATATCGCACTAGAATTAAATGACAATTGAGCAGATATCTTGCGAGAAACAAAAACGGTGGCATCTGTCTGAATAAACATATTATTTGTCCATTAGAGTAGGAAAACCCCTTTGAAAAATAACAAATATAGACGTATAAAAATAAATATTTTTGTGGACGGCAGACTGATTGTGCACTGTAAAATACTATAACTAAACAAAAATTTTGGGCCTTCCGGATTAGCCGGACGTCCGGATCATCGGAGACTGGATTAGCGAGACTGTACTGTAGCAAATATTAACTTTAATTTTGGACATAATTGTGCTTATAAAAAAAATGTCAACTTACTAACAAAGAGTGGTTTAGTTTTATCTTACTTACGACACTGTTTTGTCACTTTCCAACAATAATTCTTAGTAACTGACTTCACTAAAAGAAGGCTGAGATCAAACTATACAAAAATATCCCTTCCAGGAATTTGTATAAAGGTATTTGCGACAATACAAAAAAATTGTGTGTTGATGAAACGGTTTGATTAAACTTGTGTCCAACCACTTCACCCTAGAGTAGTTGTCACTCATCATTGACACAGTCAATGTGTTAAAAAATTGTCATCAGCTAAGCCATTTTGAAGAACGTTCATGTTAAAAGCTGACGACAAAACAGATCTGTCCAACATTTTGTAAAATAGGTTTGGGAAAACAGCTAAATACGCTAAAGTTAAATATATAAATGATAAAGAAATCATTTTATAACAAAACTATAGTAACATACCATTTCTTGGTCAGACATTTCATCATCTTCCATTGATATAATTGGTGATTGAGCTTGATGTGTGGTGAAGAGTGGTGATGGTCTACTAGGTGATACATCTGTTGTTGTATCAGACGGAGGGGGCTGAAACATACAGTTCAATTGTAACATTTTATTTAATAATAACGATTCATTTTTATACAATGTGAGATGGTGAATGAAAGACGGGGAGGGGGGACTGCCTACCTTAACAGCCATGGGGTATTTAATTAACGTAATGTGGGTAGCACTATACTTTAAACATCCATTACAACCCTGGGTTTAAGCATAGGTACTTATTTTGACATAATGAGATGACACAGATTCAGAAATTTGTTGGTGCTACTGGAACCCAGAACCTTTAATTTTGTAATCAAGTGCTTATCACTTGTCATGTAACAAAATTACATGATGGGAGCCACCAAAATTTCGTTTTGCTTGAATAAAAATCAAATAAAATTCTACAATTTTAAAAACCTCATTTTTTAATAAAATTTTAACTGAAATGAGATTAACTTATAAAACTTTATTACATATTATTAGACTTAAAAATACAAAATCATCCAAATCTAAGGGATGCCAGAACTCTGTACCAACTATAAAGTATCATTAATGCCCGTTAAAAACAGAATTCAGATTGAAATGACGAAACATTTTTCTTAAAATATTTTCATCCAAATTAAATTTTTCTTTTCATGAGTAAAGGTAAATTTTCAAAGAATCTTGCTTGGTTAAACAGAGTTAATGAAATCCAAACTTTATTTCAACGTTTTTCAAATTAAAACCTACCAAAGCAGCACATTTAATTCTTTTCACAATTCACAATCTTATTTGTAGCTCAAAGTAGCAACAAATCATATACTTTGTACCAATTACCTATTCATTAGGATAAGGTTTAATATAATTGTTTCAATTTTGAAGTTACCAACTCGTCATTTAAAAATATTTGGGCTACATTCCTTGCTATATACAAAAAAGGTTTATACAATTATTATATATCATAATGTGTGTCCATTCTAGTACAGAGTATATACAATCCAGTCATTGTCTTTTTATCATCTATAGTCCTGAAAATGTCTGTAAAATCCTTCACTGACACAACCCGGAACTACTCATCCCATAACAAAGAAAAACGACAATACTGTTCATTATAAGTGATATAAAGAGAAGAAGAAACAATGGAAGATAATCTTTTGCAACGTCTAATCTCTTCACTCTGGCTATAATGGTATTACTTTAAAATAATTGAGAAGTTAATAAATAATTGATGAATTTTGTAGTCTATTACGTTCGGTGAATCTTATTAATTACTTAAACAATAGTTTATGACTATCCGAACTTTAAAGTCATTAATTATTGTTTAAGTGATTATTAATAAATAAGTACAATATTTTTGTAATAATACAATTTTATTCTTTATAATATTTTTTAATGTAGCATTAAAATTAGAAGTTAATTTAAATTATACTACAAATTTATCTAACATATGGGATCAGAAGGAGGGTCTTTCTTTCCTTTGGACTAATATGTTCTATATCTGGGTAAAGCAAGGGCTGTGAAATCGTAGAAAAGTTGGAATTGTCTAATCATGAATCCTGCGAGTCATTTCAAGAATTTTAAGTGAAACATAGAAATATTTCTTTATGCAATACTTTTTTGATTCTAAATGTCAAGCAAAAATTGGAATTGTACTAGAATTTTGTACTAATGATTTAAATAAAACATCTCTGCCAATAGTTAGAACTGATGCATTTGATGTACTACACTGAAGAAGCAATTTTTGAACAACATTAGGTACAAGTAATTATTGTGTAACTAAGTGAATACTTCAGAACTTACTTGCTGATACGTTTCGAAACAATCGTTCAAGTAGCTGCCCTTCTTCTATTCAGTGAATTCAAGATGATTACAAGCAACTTTAATATTAAGTATATATAAATCTACTTTTTAAAAAATGTTTTAACTATTCTCACTTATTGGAGATGAATATTGGCGACTAGATGAACTAGCAACAGATCTCACGCTTTACAAAAACTTCATTCAGTTGGTAAGTAAAGTCTGTTGATGTGTGCTATCTATCTTAGTAAAAGCATATTATGGTTTTACATTTAATTCTAGTAACTAAGTAATATGCTCCAAGTAAGCTGACTTTTTTGTTTTTAATATATTTTTATTATTACTTATTAAAAGAAAGAAGGTATATCAAAATATCATAGTTTGTTTATACCACTGAAGATGCTGACCATACATTTTTTTTATTTACTTTTTTTGTGTTGTTTTCTATATTTTACAAAGGCTTAGAGTCAAAATTATAAGGGTGACAATTTGTAATACGAGTGTATTATTGACATCAATAGCATAAAAATAATGTGTTAGCAAAATGGTAGTAAAACAAGTACATTTTAAAAATATATGGGGTTTAACAGTCTTGAGGTTAACATTTTTTAAGGTTGATAGTATGTAAATTAAACAGAAACAAAAAAAAGTTATGTCTTATAACTAGCTTAATAAATAGAGTTAAAATAATTAGTAAAATTTTTTTAAACTCATCAAAATCTGTTAAGATCTGCTTGATGTAGTTAACTCACAGCTATCACTTTAATTCAATGCAATGATGTAAACTTGAAAACAATATACAATATTTTCAGGCCTACCTCTCCTTGAATATTGTCACTTTCATCGTTAGTTTCTCCTTCTGCCGGAGGATTAGATCCTCCGTAAGGTGGAGGAGGTGTACCAGGTGGTGTTATACGAGGGGAATCAACATCCCATGCTACTCCACCTTTTGATCGCTTTGCAAAATTAAGTTCCGACATTGACTCTGAAGCAATCAAACGTTTGGATGCTGAAAATACACATACAAAATTTATTAAAAATACTGTATATCAATATGATGAATTTAAAGCTAAATGACATTTTATTTAATAAAATTCTTGTGTTCTAGCAGAACAAACATTTCTATAGGCATACTTTAGAGTAATATTTTACATTTAAGAATTCAGATCTTGTTTTTACATATAACTATTTGGATTTAGAGGAATTTAATTTTAATATTTAAAAAGCTAATTTCATAGTCAAGTTGTATAGCATTTCCAGTAAGTAAAATAAATTTGTAATCATGATATGAAAAAACTCTGTCAAGTAGTAACATCTAACTTTGCCTTGAAAACCCCCAGTTTAAGAAATTGTATAAACAGCATACAAAGGCACCCAAAGGTAGTATATTTTAGATTCTACTTTTAGTCTATCGGGTTTTAAGTAATAATTGAGCTGGCTTGTGAGTTATGGTTATAAATAAATATATAACTGCACACAAATTCACAAAACAATATACTTTATTATCATATGCGTTTCAATGACTTATGTCATCATCATCAATGACATTACATAAATGTTTACAACTGCTACTAATTAACTAAATTGCCATGGTAGATAAAAGAGTAGTATCATTGATGATGATGACATAAGTCATTGAAACACATATGATAATAAAGTATATTGTTTTTTTTTAGTTCGTATACAGTTATTTACTTATCTATAAAATTTTCTTCAATTCCAATTATTACTTTATTTAGTAATTGTTTGTAAGAAAAATACTATTTTTATGCCCACTTGAAAAATTGAAATATATAATTTTGTTTAACGTAATTCTGAAAAAGTTAAGCAACTGTATTTTTTATTAATACTTATTACCTTTTATTAAAAATGTTTATTATTTTTTTAATGTAATGAGAATTAGTTTTGACAAAGAGGAGAATATATTTACTTTCAAAATTTTGTTGATAAAAAAAAATTAAGTAAATCTAATCTTTCACTTATTACTTCTCTTATATTAGTATCTCTTACTGAGATTAAATAAAGCAAAAATAATAGTCCATTCCCATTTAATAATACTGTCTGAAAGACTTTATTCTATGAAATTAGATCCTAGTTTCACACTGAAACGTTTTAATATCTTTTAAAAAATCTTATTTTGAAAACTGATCTGCATGTCAAATATTATTCACAATTTGAAAGAAAAAAAATTATTATCTGGACAGTTATTACAATTCCTACTTCATACCTAATCTAAATTTGACATTGTTTTGTTAATAAATATAAGGCACTTTCTATATTACTTTTGTTGTTTTATGAAGAGCTGAAAATTGGTTATTAAGAATATTTATACAGAGGACATAATTCAAATATTTGTTTGATAAGACTATTCTACTACTACTGCTTAAAGTTTTAACTGTGAGGAAGGTTACAATGCATATAGGCTAAATTATAAAAGTCCTAATATTTTCAAGTTTTTTTAACAACACATAAAAATTTCAAAGATTTTAATAATTACATAGAAAACAGTGGATTAATTAGTAGAAATTTAGTAATTAGTATGATAAATTTCACAAAAAAAGCTAAATTCAGTTACTGTCCCCAGCTAAATTCAGTTACTGTCCCCAACAATATATTTTGCTTGCTAATAGTTAACAAAGATTGGACCATCTTCGACCTTTTTTATTATATGTTATTGAAAAATAAATTTTAAAGATGCAAAAAAGATTTTAGGTTCCACAAACAATAAATAGGAGTTAGAATTTAAAAATCCATTAACATAACCTCAAAGCACAAACACACATGAAACTGTATAAACTAAATGTTTCTTTATAGGACAAAACCAACTTTAATACCACATTAAATTATTATACTGTATACTCAATTTACAATTTACAAAGTATCTTGATGGGAAAGTTTAGTAATAAAGAACTAAACTTTTTAATAACTTTTAATAACTATGTAAACTGAATGCAGTAATTAGTTAACTCAGGTCATGACAATTAGGCCATTTCTTTATATGAAAATAAATCTTACCCATTTAATCTAGAAATAGATAAAAAGAACTTGAAGTAACTGCCCCAATGGTATAATTTTTATTTAAATAAATAAAACCTCTTTTCATTTATTTCAATATAAAAAAGCAAAAAAAATTCATAATAACAATATACAATAGACAAAGGGAAAATTGAATGATTAACTATATTATGTTGATATTTTTAAGTCTTAGCTCGATCTCAGTTGTGGGAAATTTAAGCCAAGTCTTTCACTTCAACAATGGTGTAGTTTACACTAGCCTATTATTTATTTTATAACCAAGCCTATACCAACCAAATATTTCACACTATGTTTTAATACAGCTGTACATTAATGTGATATAACATTGCAAATTAATTCTTCCGTAATTACTTGATAAAGAAGTAGGGTTTTAAAATAATATTGTTTCTATAATGATTATTAACCAAAATTTTGACCAATATTTATTTATTATTCCTCATTTAAAATAACTTTCTTCTTACTTAGAATATATTCTTGAGTAATATATGTAAAAATCAAAACCATTTAAATTTGTTTAATCTTTAACAAGCATTTATTATTACACCACCCCGTCTAACACAATTCCCAAGTTACGCGGTTTAAAATCAGGCTGTCCGAGTTATGCAGAAGCTGACCTGTTTTTGAAGAAAATGCCTAAAAGAACTTTTATAGCGCATGAAGAGAAAATATTTTCAGGTTTTAAGGCCGCCAAAGACTGATTGACAGTGATGACTGTAAGTTGCAACCTCTCATAGTTTATCGTTCAGAAAATCCAAGGGCATTAAAAAATATTTCTCAACCTATCTTGCCCATTATTTTTAAAGTCGAATCGGAAGGCTTGGGTGACAGCTTCTCTATTTGAGGACTGCTTTGGTCATCATTTTATACCTCAAGTCGAACGTTTGTGTAGATCTAAACAAATTCCTTTTAAAGTAATTTCTATTAATTGACAATGCACCTGCATCCTCCTACTGCTCTAACTAGCTTCAATACACGCATGAAAGTGTTATTTGCAACCAAACACAACTAGTTTGATTCAACTGATGGATCAGGGAGTCATCAAAATATTTAGAGCTTATTACACAAGATCATTTGCGCATCTGTATGAAGCTATGATCAAGAACAACGAGCTCTCTGTTTAAGATTTTTGGAAATAGTTCAATGTTTTAGATGCTTTGAAAATCATTGGACAATCTTGGAATGCAATTTCACAAAAAAACTTTGTTTTTCGTTTTGGAAAACGGTGTGTCTAATTTTTTCGTCAATGAAACTCAAGCGGAATCAGTACCAAAGTCAGATGAAATTGCTGATGTGATTGAAGATGTTTTAACAGACAAATCAATTTAGAAGTGGATAGTGTGATGATGTTCAAGAGCTGCTGGATTTACACAACCCGGTGCTGACAATTAATTGATGTGCTCATAGAAATATATGCGCAAGAGCAAGAACTTAAAAACGCAGATTCTTTAGACCCAGTTGATGTAAAGATGAAATGACGGTTAGAAACTTGACAAAATGCCTTAGTTTAATTGATTAAGGCTCACAAATTTTGGAAAACATAAGACTCCAACAGTGAGCGTATTTCTTCCACAAAACAAACAAAAATTAACGAGTTACAAGAAAATTCTGCATGAGAAGAAAAATCTTCAAACCGTCACACGAATTTATTAGATTTTATGAAGCCTTCTATGTCAAAATAATTTTTACTTATTTATTTGCAATATGTACGTATATATAATGTAATACAATATTTAAGATTTTAATACATATACATTTTTTCCTAAATTATTAATATATTTAGTTTTTGGTCCCAATTAAACATGATTTCTATGTGATTGTAAGTAAAATTATATCCCGACTTACAGAAATTCAACTTACACTGCTATCGCTCGGTCCCACCTATCATGTAAGTACGGGGTATTACTGTACATAAAACCAAGATAAACAATTTAGGAAGTGGCCATACTAGAGATTCATTGACCTGCTTTTAAATGATATTTAATCCTTGTTTGAGTTTAGATATTTCACAAATGTAGGACATGGCTGAAAATTTGTGGATAATAACAAAATTGACTACTGAAAAGTTAGGTTTTAATATACAAATTGTTATAGTAACATCTCAAAATGAAAAAATAATATTTTGGACATTTTAATTTAATTATTTTAATATCACTTCAATCCCAAAAACCATGACAAATTATTTGAAAAGTTTTACATTAATCTTTTTAAAATAAATTCTAATCTAAAGTTAAAAACCTACAACCACAATCTTGGATACCATATTTGGCTATGCTAAAATACATCAAATCACTACACACTGCATATATCATTTTTACTATTTTAAAATCACACATTATAAACCATAAACTTACGACTTTCGGGATTGACTGGACTAGTTTCGCTGCTACTTCCTTGGATTTTTGCATGAAAGAAACGTTTATATGAAAGATAAAGTTTTAAATGATATCTATCATATATATGTTAATTAAAAATATATAACTAAAAAACAATAATAATACATGAACCAATGAAACTGATATAATAATCAAATATGATATCTTGTATACAGTAATACAAAATGAGGACTGACGAATAGCACTAGACAATAATTGAATAACTAGTTAATGTAATATTTCAGTCAATGTACAACTACTTATACCCATTATCAAAACTAAACAAAACTACTATTGCAAAAAATAAATATTAACAAACAAAAATAAAATATATTTGAATCTCAAAATATTGAGTCTCGATATTTCGAGCATCCGTTAAATTCGAGCCTATTCATATTTGAGCCTATTTCATCTATTTAAAAGAAAATTATAAGCTGAGCCTCCAAGAAATGTTTATAGCCATATGGTATGCAAAGGAAACAAGTCAGGTTTCCAAGAAATGTTTATAGCCATATGGTATGCAAAGGAAACAAGTCAGGTTTCCAAGAAATGTTTATAGCCATATGGTATGCAAAGGAAACAAGTCAGGTTTCCAAGAAATGTTTATAGCCATATGGTATGCAAAGGAAACAAGTCAGGTTTCCAAGAAATGTTTATAGCCATATGGTATGCAAAGGAAACAAGTCAGGTTTCCAAGAAATGTTTATAGCCATACGGTATGCAAAGGAAACAAGTCAGGTTTCCAAGAAATGTTTATAGCCATATGGTATGCAAAGGAAACAAGTCAGGTTTCCAAGAAATGTTTATAGCCATATGGTATGCAAAGGAAACAAGTCAGGTTTCCAAGAAATGTTTATAGCCATATGGTATGGAAAGGAAACAAGTCAGGTTTCCAAGAAATGTTTATAGCCATACTGTATGGAAAGGAAATAAGTCCGGCTTCCCAAGAAATGTTCATGTCAATAGGGTATGCAAAAGATATGAGTTGGGCTTTTAAGAAATGTTTATATCAATACGGTATGAAAAAAATGAGTCAGGCTTTCAAAAAATTGTTCATATAAAGTTCTATAACCTTTTAGTGCATTTTTAATTATAGCACTAGGGTACATTAAAACTCCTATCTTTTTTGTACCTGAATGAGTTTCTGTGTAATTCTAGTTTTTGGTAATTCGAGGGGGAGGTCTCTGGTCCCATTTACCTCGAATTATCGAGATTCTACTGTATGTCAATTTATAAAAGTTCCATTGTTTTCATTCTTATTTTATACCGATTTCTAAACACTTACAAAGATCGCCAAGTGCAACTAAAAACGTTTTGCCTCAGTAAGTTTCCATAAGTGCAACTAAAAACGTTTTGCCTCAGTAAGTTTCCATAAACAAGATATAGGTTCAGCATGTCATTTGATACTTTGAATAAAAAATGTTAACATTCTATTTATTAGCAGATTAATTAATAAAGTAAATGTCCAAGAAGCCACACAAATCTTAAAGAACAGCTTTTAAGTAGCTAAGGTATATGCACATTCAACTATAATGTGTAACAGATTTGTTTTAATGTGTAAACTATTCCTATTCGATGAGAGAATATCTCATGCCCCACAATCTCAACATGATGAAGAAAAGAGAGCACTCAAATTATTGGACTAGAAGAAAGTTTAATCAGACTACTAGAAGAATCGTTTACACTACTATGGAGCCACTTAAATTTGGGAAAAATTAGGCTGTGGACCAGCCACTGACGAAAAACCTAATTTAGATTTATTTATAATCCTTTTAAAAATCATGTGCAAACATTAAAAAAATTGTATGCAAGAATTGTTGCTTCCTTTATTAATATTTAATTGAAACTTATATTATTATTGTGTGTGCCACATGCCATAATTATGATAATAGAGGCATAATTTTGTAAATTATGGTATTTTAATAATTATCATTTATATTATTTGAAACTGTGCATTCCAGTTTAACATTGTAGTGGAACTAATAGCAGTACTGATAGCTCAATACTAATTATTAAATAAATTTTAAAATCTTATTTGGTGCAACACATATTTTAAATACATGAACTACTATTTTACTTAGTATTGTCAATTATTTTATTATTGTCAGTAATGTCATGAGATTCTAATGATTGTACAAAATATTTCATACTGTGGAAATTTTTTAAATTTTCCTGTAAAAATTTAAAAATATTTTCTAAAAATTTATATTTATGTATGTTTTATTTTTAATGCATTCACGCACTCGAGCATGTGGGCACGTGCACACATACACACACACAAATATATATATATATATATATATATATATATATATATATATATATACACACACAAACTCTACTATCATATCTGAATTAGACACGTATATTTTTTGTGATATTTGACAAAGCTTCCGATATTTTTAGAAAAAATATTTTAGGAAAACATTTTAGGAAAATATCCTAATTTTTGTTGTTGGAATAAGAGTTAAAAAACTTTGAAGTGGATTAGTTTTCAAAGAATAAAGAGGAAATTAGGAGAGAAATGCTTAGAAATAGCAATGCCTATGTCTGTAAAGAGATTTTGTTTGCAGCATTTCCTGATAATATAAACATGCAATCAACAAATCCAACATAATTTATATAACATAGCTTAATATAACATTGTTTTAACTGCTTAAATTACATGCACCTAAATTTATACATGCAACAAGAAATCTATATGTTTATATATTGTACGCTTATATATTGAACATATTTTTATAATTCATAATGATTTGTAAATTTGGTTAATTTTTTTTTAAAAACGGTGTTAAATTTAAACTAAAACTTATAGGTCAATACAAAAACATTTATAAATCATTCCGTATTCATAAATAAAAATGTCAATTTAGAACTCATCCACAACGACCAAATTGGACTTGAAGAGTCAGTTTTTTCTAGTTCATTTAGAGTAATAGCATCTCATCATCTGTTACAGTCATCTGATCTGAGCCTTCCTTTAAACCGTATTCCCTTCCAATGGATATCTCTTTTTATTATACAGCAGCTGACTAATTTCCAAAAGTAAGAGCTACTTGTTTTAGCAATATATAAAAAACGTTTGTTGTGAGATATGCTTATGAAAATACTGATGAAGAGAAGATAATTCTTAACACGTAACTAAAGATATGTCTTGAACTGTGTACTCCATTACGTTCGGTGAATCTTATTAATCACTTAAAACAATTGTTTATGACTATCCAAACTATAAATTTAGTAAATTTGTTAAAACTTACTGAGACAGAACGTTTTCGATCGCTATTTGCCGATCTTCATCAGTGTCTTCTGCTTGTAGTTATTGGTTCAAAAGTTTCAATACAAAATACAACACAACACCAACAACAAAGATAAACTACAAGCTCCAGGCGTATACAAACTGAACTGCGACGAATGTAATAAATTCTACATTGGACAAACAGGTCGCAGCTTTAAACAAAGAGTTGAGGAACACAAACAGAACACCAATTCAACATTTTACAATCATATTAAACAAAAAGGACACAAATACACAGACATTTACTACAACCTAGAAATCCTACACACCAACAAAAAATGACCCCATCTCAACACACTAGAACAATATGAAATTCACAGACACACAAAAACACATAGTATAAACATACTAAACGAACAAAAACAATACAAATTACAAATACTATTTGATACTATCGAAAACCTACCTTTAAAACCATCACCGCTTGACCCAATGACTCCAAGCAGAAGACACTGATGAAAATCGGCAAATAGCGATCGAAAACATTCTGTCTCAGTAAGTTTTAACAAATTTACTAAATTTAAAGTTCGGATAGTCATAAAATATTGTTTCAAGTGATTAATAAAGATATGTGTCATTAAAATAAAATAACCCTATGGGGATGATGGTGAACAGCAAAGGTTTGTTTGGAAAAGATGGTTGGGAAGGTGATAGAAATAAAGGACCTTTGGAAAAAATATTTTCATTAATAAATTAATGAAATTGCATTTTTTTCATTAATGAATATTTCTCTAGAGCACTTGTAATTATGAAATTTTGTTAGTATCAATGTGTTGCTTGACATATTTTATTATTTTGTTTTCTTATATTTATTTTAAATAGAGTAAGAGTAAATATTAGTAAATATAGAAATATATTCATAAATTGGTCAAAATTTAGACTAGTTATAACATAGGAACTGTAACAAATTTAATAAAACTGAGGCTGCCTTTAAATTAAAAATATACTAGAATAGGAATAAACCAAATGTGACCTTGATTTAGTAAATTTCTTTAGATGGCAACAACAACACAACACCTGAATGAATATTGTTGAATTATTCAACGCAAGATAAATTTAATCATGTTAGAATAAGACAGATGTAAATGAATATTTGTTGTGGACCTGGCATTGATCCTTGTTGCTCTCTAAGCCATGAAGACAGTTACATTACTACAATTACTTTAGGCTCCAGTATATAAAAAGATATTTCAAGCCACACGCCAATTTTCATTTCTATTACAAAATACACACACCAGTTTACACATTTGAAAAAATTTATAACAAACAATGGGTAATTTAATAATCAGCATAAAAATGTTGATGTTGACATAAAATTTCTCATAAAGTTCTAATCTTTATGAGTTACCTAAGAAATCAGTTTTTTATGTAAACAGAACTCAAATTAACTACTTGAAAATAATTTTGCTTGAGAATATGGCTGAGTACAGTTGCTTCATTAATATTATATGTATAAAAATAATAAATAATAATAATAACAATAAACTAAATATTGTGTTTGTCACAGAATTGCCTCCTTTTTCAGAAATTAGGTTAAATAAAAAAAAGAAAATTTTTCTTGAACATTTATATTATACAAGATAATATAATTTTCTCTTTTTGAAAATTTTAAAATAATATTTGCATTTTATATTCATTATACACAAATTAGGTTTGATGTGTTTAACCTCGCCGGAGATAATTAATTGTAACTACTTCGTGAAAATCAATTTTTTTAATTTCACTAACCACTTTTAATTATTTTACAAACTAGCCTATAGTAGGTGCTTACTTATATTTGTTGAGGACAGCCATTTCGGGAGATGTGTCCCATTGTCAAATCAGACAGTTTGTGCAAAAAGCAGTCAGGTTTTTTTTTCAGTTTAAAACAACCTTGTTCTTCAAGAAGGTTAACCAACAAGTAACTCAAGGAAATATTTTCTACAGTTATTTGTTTATAAAAGGTAAAACGTAAATATGTCAACAGCATGAATCCGAAAGAAGAAGAAGGAAATGATATTAAAAAGGAAAGTAAAACATTCTAAATTGATGTAGCGAAATTCTTAACATTTTATTTAAAGAATTTAGTATAAATATTTTAACCGAATTATTTAAAAAAATGACACTTGTATAATGAATTGTTAACTATCATAAATAACTGTTTAATATATCTCAAAAAATATAATATTAATGAAGAAATCCAAAATTTTCTGTGCCAAGGTGAAAAATACCATTTAACTTACCTTCAACTAAAGACAAATTATGGGTACTGAGCGTGTCTGGGTTTGACTTAGTTCTATGATGTGTGTGAACTTGTCCACCAGGGCTCTAAAACAGAAACATAGTTACTTTATTAATTTGGTTAACAAAAACTTTTAGGCAATGAATATAAGAACAGTTTTGCTAGACAATAAATATAAAACGAGTAATTTTTTCCCTTACATCATACTCTTTCATTCTAATAAGTTGAAGTTCTGTGGTTATAACAAAAAATTACTCTATTAGCAGGCTTAGGTTTTCTAAAGAGTAATAATAATTTAAAACATTTTTAGTTTCTAAAACTTGATCAGATATATAAAACAATTCCAGTCACAGTGTGTGTGAAATATTATTGAATTTATACTTTTTTATATGACCAACTAAACAAACCATTAACTTTTTTTAAAATACTAAAACAAGTAGCTCGTCAATAAGACTAACTTATTCACAACAATGGCCTACTTAATAATTTAGTAACAGAAATTACTATTATATTCTGAAGCATTTTTAATAAATTAGGTTTGTTTTTGTGATATCTTTTATAAAATAAATAAAATAGAATACTGATTGTTAAAATTACATGCTGCTATATTCACAGTGTGTGTGTGTGTATGTGTGTGTGTGTTTATTTATAAACTTTCTACCCTACTAAAAACTACCTTTTGAAAATATTAAAAATCCTTTGCCTTAATCTTGTTATAAGAAGTTTATTATTTATTTTCAACAACTAGCAATAACAATAACATTTTTTTAAAATTAAATATGTTTTTAGATATTACCAAGATTACTATACAAAAATATAAAATTTTCTACACATGAGAGATAAAATTACACACATAACCTACTCAAAGTTCATCTCATATTCACACTGCCAATCCATATTTGTATGGTTATTATAAAAGCATGAACATTTTCCACCAAAACAAATGAAAACTGATCAAGAGGTGTGGAAGCCAACATAGCCTTGCCTAAAGTAGGTTGAACCTTTGACCTTTTAAGAGTCTGGTTTCATAGAATACTGAATGCCAAAACCAGGCTCAATACCACACATAACTAATTAAAAAAAAGTTGGCACAACAGAGTAATTTTTTTTTTAATGTAGTATATCTTATATTAAAATTTTAAAAAAATATAGTCTGGAGTCTCTAAGTAACATTGAAAGTTTATAAAAATTCTTTACAATTAATGGCTTTTAATTATATTTTATGTTTATCTTTAAAATGTTATATATTTGAAAAATACTATCAACATTAAAAATATATGTCAAAATTTTGAAAAAAAGGGTATAACATTTATAAAGTATTCAAACAACTTCTTACCACAGAAGTATTGTTTTTTTTAAAATATGGTCTACTTAAAAGTAGAACAATTACTTCATTAATGGTGATTAAAAAATAATAATAGTGAGATAACTATACTAAATTAATATACTTTTTTTAGTGTTTTGCTTGCAAAGAAGTAAATTATAATAAAATTCAAATTATTTATTAAAAGTCTAAAAATGAGATTTCAACAGCTATCAAAAATTTAAAGATTATAAACACTGAATACTAATAAGAAAAAACAATAAAAATATTACAAAAAATTATTCAATTAAAAACAAAAAAAACATACACTACTGTTAACACTAGTCTCTTCCCGATGAAGAAAATTAAACTAAATCAAACAAATAAAAAAATAGATGCCAAACACATTTTAAAAAAAATCCATACAATATATCAAAAAACAAATCAATATTAAAGAACAACACTAAACACCATAATATAAACAGTATAAAGAATTGGATTAACAAAAAATAAAAAGCATAAGAGTTACAAATAAGACAAAATTGATATCAAATGACAAGCCATACCTAATAAATATCCAACATACCAAACAAAGACCCAAATATCCTAATTAAAAAAATACCAAAAACCATATAAACAGTGTTACCCAAATATGGAACAAATAAATAATTAATTATGAAAATAACACACACTATTATTATAACCCTAAATCACAGTTGTCATGTAATAAAGACCAAGGAAATTTAAAATCAAGTATAATGTCAAAGAAATAAATAAATGAATTTGAAATGTAAAAAAGTTATATTAATAATTAGGTGTATCAAATAATCATGTATAGATAAAATAATTTTTGTGAACCTTTCTGTTATACAGTAAACTCTCCATAATCCGGTTCTTCATCTGTCCGGCCCCCCAGTAATCTGGCATTTTTGTCAAGGTTGTTGTATATTTTTCACTGCGTGTCGATCTTAAGAATCGAATGACCTTCACGCCACTTGGTTGTGTAGCTCGTGATATACAAACTATTTCGAGCCTTATGTTGTTGCAGTAATTATGTATGTAACTGTTACTGAAGTGCAAGTGAGCATTGCCATTGCAGTGTAAACTGAAACATAACGCTTTAACTTTAGTGGGGCAAAGGAAATGTTGGACAGACTGAACAAAAGGAGAGAGACTGGTTATACTTGCTGAAGAACATGGGGTTAGTCGTGGTTCATGACATCAGAAAGAACAGTGAGTAAATTAAAACTTTCTTGAAGGCCAATGACAAAGTAAAAACTGTAAGGAAAACTGAAAGAAGAAGACATAGTGTCTATCCCTTTTCAGACAGTATCTCGCACCGCTGCCGGCAATTCATTCACAACATACATTACGTAGCCAGAAGAGAATGGTGTTTCCATGAGTGACATCTTGTTGTTGAAACAACTACAAGACGAAGTTTTAAAAGTATTATTTCATCCCAAAAAGCAGAAGAAAATAGAAGACCTTTCTAAGTCTGCTAATTAATACGAATAATGTAAGTTTAAATGATTTTTAAAAACGGTATTGTAGACTAGGTTTTTTAAACATTATTTTGTTTTTACTGTTAGAGGTAATGTAACCTTTTATTCTAAAGTACAGACCAATACATACATTCTGGTTTTATCATTTAGTACAGTACAAGACTATTTTCCTATGTTCTCTTTATTTATGGGCCGTACAGATAAATATTGTACAATGAACATTGTGTTTTCAATGGGCCCTCTAGTAATCCGGCACTTTCCCAGCCCCATATCTGCCAGATTAGTGAGAGTTAACTGTATTTCAAGGAGATGCTAAGCTGTTCAAATTCAGGAAGCTTATTATTATTAGTAAATGTATTTTTTTAAATAATTAATTAAAACTAAAAATAAATATGTTAAGAATCTGTTATTAATGTTACACTATGTACTTCAGATAAGCTTCAATGATGTAGCTGTAAGTTTTATTACCTCTAACAGTATATACTAATGAATTAATTAGTACATAATATGAACTTCATCACACAAAAAGTTTTAATATAATACCAAACCTAAAAAAAAAAACTGCCAGTTTTATATTACAGTAAAAATGTTGTGACTGAAGAACAGAAGTATTGTGTATTAGCCTAGGAATATTTTATCAACTTATTACTCACACCGACACCACTATAAAAATGCACTATTTCCACTATTTAATGCGCTTTAATGCACCACTATGAAAGGCAGGATAATCATTTAAATTAATTACATGTTATAAGGTTAGCACTATGATTTTGTTCCTACAATTTTAATAATTTTTATAACTGTGTTAAAAATATAAATAATATTCGAGCTGGCTTGTGAGTGAAAGTTATAATTAAAGAATAAAAATATGGTACAACTCAGAAATATAAAATTTTTTATTTCATATGCGTTTCAACGACTAATTTGTCGTCATCCTAAGTGAAGATACACAAATCAAATTAACTAAAAAAAATATATATTAAACATAACCTATAAAGTTTTAACTCTATAAAGTTTAACTCTTTGTTAAAATGAAATAAAAAAATTTTATATTTGTGAGTTGTACCATATTTTTATTCTTTAATTATATGTGTTAAACATGTTGGCATATTTTGAAATATAAATGTTGCACTAAGGCATAGACAGACAAAGTGTACAGTAGCATGTAAATTAATACAAACTTAGATGACATTTAATATAGAATAATTTTATTTGTGACAAAAATTATGTATGTGCAATTTGTAAATATTTAGTAAAACTAATGTTTTCTTTTATCCTTTATCACTGTATTTATAAAGGCATCTTTTAAATTACACATTTTTTACAAATTTGTTCATTACAATATTATGCCAATATTATTGCTATAATGAAGTTATGTGTTATACTACAATTCGTTTTTTTGAGTTCACACATACACACAAATTTGTTTTACTGGTTGCTAACTCTTGATTTAAGTCCACATCAATTTATTTTATATTCACTTCATATCTTTTATATCTTATATTTTCTCACTAATAGCTGATCAAATGTTGCATTTGTCTTTCTTTTATGGCTACATTTTCCTATCCTTCGAGGTGAAAATGAACTAGTTTCTTTAAATTTTGTAAAAATAACATTAGCTCAATGCGTGTTCTGAAACTATTTGTTGTTGTGACATTCCAATGTCCTCAGAATCAATTTTTGAACTTTTTCTTAAAGTTAAATCAATTGTTAAAATGTACAGTAAAACATACAATGGCACAAACATAAAATATGATTATGTAATGAAAAATTAAATACAATTTTATAAACCACAACTTATGTCACAAAATTTTACCAAGTACAAGTTATATCACATAGGCTACATTCGTGTGTTTAGCATAACGTGATTAAAATTATTAAAACTCCCCAATTAATTTGCATTCTACTCTATGACAAGTGAATGATATGTTTTCATTAGGCTACAATTTTGAATAAATAAAATGTTCTTATAACTAAGAAACTTTGCAATATTCGTACTTGTTGATTCCATCTTCTCGTCAGCTACTAGTTTTCACTTAACACTTGTAAATATTTACAAACTTGCCTATAGTAGCATTTACTTATATTTATTGGGGACGGCCGTTTTGGGAGATGTGTCCCATTATCAACTCAGACCGTAACTGATCTCAAGGTTTTCGTAGGTTAAGGTATTAGGGTGGGGGTGGAATATTATGGTGGTGTGGGTGTATTTTGTGAGTATTAGGAGTTATGATGTCAAAAAGTGTGTGTGAGTTATAATGTAATTGTGTATTGAGTATGTGTGTAGGGTGTAGTTCGAAGTGTCTGTATATTTCGTATTGTTTGGTTGTGTAGCGTTGGTTATTTCTGTGTTGTTTATGAAGAATTTGTAGGTTAGATGTTATGTCTATGTAGTCATGTTATGTGGAGTTAAGATGGTCGGCGAAGTTTGATTGGTAGTTATTGTTTTTTAGTGCTTTTATATGTTCTAGTGCAATTGATGAAAATAAAACACACATACAACTTATTGTCGTCTGAAAAACATAAGAGAAACACTCCATGAATAAAATAATATGAAAGTAGGGCAAAGAGTTAGTCAGGAGATGAAATAAAAATATTTCCAATTTTTGTATAAACTCGGCAAAAAAAACACTACTTACTGATTTGTTCAGCAGACACGTTTCGCTAGGTCAGTGAATTATCCACTGCTGTGAGTCACGAATAAAACTATTGCTCAGGTGTGTTGTGTTGGTGTGAGTCTATGGTGTATTGGTGTACTGTGGTATGTTATTGTTCATAAAGTAGTTGTTAATTATGTGCTTAAATATAGTATTACATTGTGAGTGTGTTTTTTCGTTTAGAATGTGTTGTGGATAGTATTTATAGTGTTTATATATCTCATAGTTTTCTGTTGTGTTAAGTTTGTTGATTTAAATTAGTAAGAAATGTTTTTTTGCTAATTTTAATACCAAAAAGTGTAATTATACAAAAACCTCAAGTTGTACAAGACAAAATTTGCAAAAATATTTGGGTGTTGGTAACTAAGTAAACAAACCACTAGGAGATCCAAATATGAAATTATGTTATACTCTAAGCTATGTATGCCATAGCTACTGGTACAGCACTGCAATGACTTTGAGGACTTGTTACTGTACTTTAAGTCTCTGACATGTTCCCATGTGTGTGCTAAATGTAGACAATTTTTAAAGTTGGTTTTCTATATAATACTGTATACAGATGAAATGTTCATGTATTTTATGTATATTACTTTTTTCCATCTTTAACTTGATCTACGGTGTAAGATTATGCATGTTACATATTAGAGATATGTAAAACCTTGTCCATAATGACCCTTACTTTAGGGGCGGCGGTTTCAGGAGATATGTTCCTCTATTAGGCAGGTAAGTTTGAAAGACTTAAACACCATTCTTATTTGAAATTAAAAGTAACTGCTCCTACAGGCAAGTTTTTATAAACTACTATATGTGATAATGTATAAGATTCCTCTTGGCTAGGCTACTTCTCAATGCAAGAGTTTTAATCATAAATTAAATTTAAGCAGTGAATAAAATCTTATGTGATTGAATCCAGTTATTATCAGTAAGCATTAACCATATATTTAATACTTATTCAACTTTTTGAATTTTAAAATATGTCCTAGGTTTAGTTCTCAAGTTTGTAAAGCTGGATAAATGTAGAACTTTTCAGAAATGGACGACTGCAATTTGTATATAGATATGAAACAGAAACTTATATACAACAAATTTATAAAAGGCCTAACAGATACGTAAATGTATAAATTTCAACTGGAACTGAAATCAAGACGAACTGAAAGTTTAAATATTTTAAAACAGCCTTATGTGTTGGAAATAAGCTGTCTTGTATTTTACACTGTTACACTCAAACATATTTTACTGCTACTGATTAATATAAAACTAGGTTTCAAAGCATCAGGTTGTATAAAGTTTATTAAAATATAACAATTATAACACAGTGAAAAAAGTAAGACAATAACCTGTGTGTTTTTAAAATTTAAAGGTAAATTTACATCTATAATATATCTATAATAATACATCTATAATAATTGGCACATAATAAATAAAAATCTAAATACCTGTTGAAATTGCTTTTTTTCAAAATCTAATCAATACTACTACAAATTTATTAACTACCTTTTTAAATAAAATGAAAGCTAAGCAGTAAGTGTGTTAAATACCAAATACTTACGGCATGATTACTACTGGCAGAAGCTTCCGACTGCGCCAAGAGATACTGACGTGGAGGCAGAGGAGGCGGCGACAATGGTATTGGGGAACTTGAGGGATTTCGGGAAGGTAAAGGAGGAGGAATATCTAAATCTCGAGTGGGAGACAGAGGCTGTAAGAACACAAAGCCATTGCAAACTATTAGTATAAGCGAACCCAACACATCAAATATTAAACATCAAAAGCAACAAAAAATATATACATCTAAAATAATTGGACAAAATGAAATTAAATTTTACAAACAGGGCCTGATTATAACACACCATTCCAAGGGTACAATCCTTATTTAATGTGCAAAAACATTATGTTGGTTATGTTGAAATCAATATATGATTTAGAAAAAATTATACGAGTTAAGAATGGAACATTTTAAAATGGTGTTTTACATTCTAAGAGCTAGTATATGGGAAGTTTCTTGTATTTATATAATTTTTTTTTAATGTATTGTTTTTAAGGTTAGGTTGGTCAATTATTTCATCTCATGATGAGCCATGTTAACTATCAATTACTGTTTATTCAAAAAAATAAACATATAGTGCATTGCCAATAGTTAAATAAAACAGTTTTTGTATGAAATTTGCCTCATCTTTTTCTCACATTGCAACCTAGGATATATTGGAAAACTGTTGAATTTATTATCTTGTCAGGCCCTTAGTTACAAATTTAAAACTACTCTAAAATGGATCATCATGGTTTAGGGGTTAAGCATTTTTCTCTTGTTCTTTATACACACTATAGAAAAGTCATTTTTAAACAAAATTTGATGAGGAGGAAAGAAATTAAATGAAGTATTTTTATAAGACAAGAGTTTATTAAATATATATTTTCATATTTTACTTATCAAAAATAAAATGTATGTTAATTTTTTTACAAATTTATTTATTTTGTTGAAACATTACAAACAAATCTATGCAAACTGTTAAATAAAGTACAGTCAAATAAACAAACATTATTAAATTTTTTTAACAAAAAAAATTAATGATTTGCCAAGATTTCTTGTGAGTGAATGCTGATTTTTCTATGCTGTTTATTTTAATGTTAGGGCAAGGTACCTGTGTTTATGTTAAATGATACTTTACAGAAAGGGTTAAACATCACCACAATGAAAAATGTTACTGTTGAAAACAATATTAATTTACTGTTTATTAATAATGGATTTATTATTAGTATTATTGAATTATTGCGCATACAAGTTTGTACAGTTACCATCAGCAACATTCAAAACGCTTGATACTTTTTAAAAACTTGCATTTTTCCTAAAATATTGCAGTATAAGAATAAATTGTATAAAATTAAACACACACACAAATATTCATGTGTTTGCTGTCAAAAGTATTATGCAGCAATAGGGTTAGAATAACAAGTAATTTTAAAAAAAAAATTTTACATTCAATTCCTACTGAGGTTGACAAAAAATTTTTATTTTAGTTACTTTTTATTATATAATTGCAATTAATATAAATATTTATAGCCTATACATATGACAGAATCACAATATTAAGTGGCAAAATAGAAAGTGCCATTTTCTTGCAATTTTATATTTCCCTCTTCATACAATATATACGATGTTGGACTATTATTTTGTTTGTTACTATTTATTCCTTTTTTTCCATTCTAATTTATGAAGTTGATTATAGTCTATAACTTCTCATTCTATCCATCTCTTGTAATGCTTCACTATTGCATGGAACATTTCTCTTATAATTTCACATTCATCTTTAAGTAATTGATTTCTAGCTATGGGACAGTTGGCTCAGTACCAATAGTGCTGGACTTCAAATATGCAGTTCCTCAGTTCGAATCCGACCCGGGACATCAAGTTTTTTAAATTTAATTAATGAAAAAATATTTGAAAAAACTCTATTAACATCAATTGTCACCCACTATACGTTAAAAAAAATTATTTGAACTTGATTGGATGAATAAAGATTTATTTTATTAAATTTGTGCAAGATATATATAATTAGTGTGGGGTAATAGAAAAATCAAATATTGCGTAAGATTATTTATGTAGTAGAATCATTTTTAAATTGTAAAGAATCCCAAATTATATCCTAAAAAAATTATACCAAAAATTTACTCTAAATATCACCCTATTGACAGCGAAAACCGTTCAAGAATCGACAACACGCTTACAAAGATCAAACGATTCAGTTGAGGCTTGGACCAAGAAATGGCGCATCAAACTCAACGACCAGAAGGCAGTCCATGTGAACTTTACAAACAAGAGGATCCCAAACCCTCAGAGGCTCGAAATGAATAGAAGTGTTATCCCATATCATGATTCAGCTAAATATCTCGGCATGAATCTTGATGCAAAAGCCAAATGGGTCGAGCATGTCAAAATAAAACTCACAGAACTCCAGACTCGCTACAGGCAAATGTATTGGCTACTCGGTCGAAATTCACGGGTATCAATATACAACAAGCTATTGGTATATAACCAAATCCTCAAACCGGTTTGGACGTATGGTATACAGCTTTGGGGCTGTGCCAGCAAATGTCACATACAAGGGATACAACGCTTCCAGAACAAAGTACTTAGAAACATCGCCAACGCTCCTTGGTATGTGCGTAACAGTGACTTGCATTGCGATCTTGGTGTACCCATGGTCGAGGAAGTCATAAAACAGAACGCCATCAAACACGTAAATTGGCTCACTCAACACGAAAATCCTGAGGCACTGAGACTTCTCGACAACAACCACCTGACAAGACGACTCAAAAGGACAAAACCATTTGAACTCGTTGAACGACAAGAGTGACAACAATACTCTTCCTCACGCCGGTTGGCTTCCAACACAAACAAGATACAATAGAAATCAATGGATTCTTTGTAATAAAAGCTAAAATCTAATTATCAAATGTAAATTAATGGTTGGTCAGAAATTACCAGTTTTGATAAAAAAAAAAAAAAAAAAAAAAAAAAAAAAAAAAAAAAAAAATATCACCCTATGACAAAATATCTGTAAAAACAACATGAACAACTCATTTCAAAGAATATTAGTAGCCAATATTGTTGACAAAAAAAAGAGTAAACAAAGCTTTAAAATATGTGTTTATTATATAACAGGATAATATTTTTACTTTATAAAACAATTTAAAAAACAGTGAAAAATAATTAACTATTGGGCAAACGCATTGATGAGTCTGAAAATGCAGAAGATACAGCCACAATTTTGTTTATTCAGATGTTAGTGAGTCATGTTTTAGTGCAATTGTGTTATTTTTTTACAAACTTGTCAATTGTTGCTTGGAATATTTTTAATTGCTTACCAAGCAGATAGGGTACACTTTGGAATTATAGGCAGTCCTGAATTAAAAATAATGATTATTCAAGGAATAACTTCAAAATACTTTACACAACGATGTAATGGATAACTTTCTAGTTCAAGAACTAAAATGAAAGAGATGGATTTCAAAAGACTGTAAATCAACATTATTTTAAATGCGAAAACCCAAGAAAAAAAGTGGAACTGTGGTTTTATCTTTCATTACAAGAATGTAACTTCATTAGGAAAAATATTTTTGGAACTTTTTACAGAAAGTAGTATGTGGAAGTTTTCTAGAAAGAGCAGTATACCAGGGTAAATGGAAAATACTGGACATTTTATGAAATGTTATGGTATTTTTTTTTTTTTATCGAAGCCTGCTTACAGGAAAAGGTTTTGAATTGACTGATGGATTAAAGACAGCAGTTGCATTTAAAAACAAACTGTAAAGAATTGAATATTTCACCAGGTTAAATTAGGATTAGAAAAGACCTAAATTCTTTCAAAATGAAACAATAATTTATTATAATAAATTATTTGATCAATCCTTATCTTCTCGCCAAGAATGATACACCATTAATAAGTTTTCAGAATCAAAGTGAGATCAATATTTTAATAATCTCTCCTTAAAGATAGATCCTCTCGCTGTAATATCTACATACAATTGAATAATAGCAATTGTAATTATATGTAAACAAATTAGTGTTTTAGTGGTGATAACCTAAGTATTTTTTTATCTCACTCTGAAAAATGTCCTTAATATTCTTTACTCAATATCCTCAATATTGCAGTATTTCACTTAGATTTATGCATCAAAATCATGTAAGTAATAATCAAGCTGCCTTGTGAATTAAAGCTATAAATAAATAATGCACACAAACTCACAAAACAATACACTTTATTGTCATACGAGTTTCAATGACTTATTCCATCATCATCAGTGACACTACTACAAATTTAGTTGCAATTGTAAATTTGTTAAATAAGTTGGAGTCAAACTTATGTTAAATAAACAATTTCTCAGACACTAAAAAAAACACCAGAAACCCCAATTTAAGGACGATAGCCCACTTAACACCGCTGTTATTTCGATATCAGTGATTGTTATTTCCGTAACAGATTTTCTAACATTTGCATTACAGATTTAGTAGTTTTAGGTATTAGTTAATTATTTGATATGTTAGTTACCAATCAAGCTAGTTTGAAGATCTTATCCTTACACTATAATATTAAAAATTTCAAGAAATTGAGTGAGCTTTTTAAAATTAGTTAAACATTAAACAATTAAATAGCATTTATGATAAAATCAAAAAGAATCATGTTTTGGTAAATAGCCTTACATGAGAAACAATCACTCAATTAATAGGTATAGTAACATTACTATATAAGTAATAAAACAATAAAATCACACATCATTTAATGATATAATATGATAATAAACATAAATAACACAGTTGCAAAATGCATCTTTTTTTCTATCACTCTATTAGATTTATATTCCTGTGTTTTATTTTGTATTCCTATTCAATATTGATTCAAATTTACATAATTAATTTTACTTTTTAAAATATATTTTAAAGTCCAGGACAAAACACAATAAACAAATGGGAAATTAACAGATCATGAAAACTCAAGTGTTTCACAGGCCCAATGATTTGAGCAATATTAGTTTTGATATTTTAAATAAATTGTACGAAGAATGATAAATATTTTTCCAATACTTTGAAGGCTTATTTGGGTATGATTCTCCCTTAACAAACACTTTGAATTGTTATTATAACGTTTTATTAGTTTGGTTTCAGTCATATCTGTCCGGGTGAAATTTTGCAGTTGAGTGTAAACTAACTTCCCAATGAGCTAGAGACTGACATTTCAAACATAGGTCAGAATTAGATGACAATGCAATATTCACTCGGTTTCTTGTCACTGCATTTGTTTAAACAAATAGAATTTGGGTGATTAGCTAGCTTACTTGTTAAAATAGTTATTCTACAACACTCACTCGCTTTAGGTTTGTATAAACATTATTTGTTTAAACAATCTAGATTTAATTGAGGAGCTAGAGACTTTCATGTGCGTTTATACTCAATTAAATAATTGTAGTACGTTTATTGATTGAAGTATAAATTAACATATTTATCAACTGATGAAAAATATTGAATAATAAAACTTTACCCTGACAATATACAATTATTAAAGTAATATAACTTATGTATTTACAGTTTTGCTATTATTGCGACCAGACTTTTTGTTAACTGAAGGTTGTTAAGTTGTTAACTTACACTTGGAGGAAACGTTTTCGTCTTACTACTTCTTTCGTCTCGTATTTTTGCAGCTAGGATTGCTGCAGTTGTGCAATATGTGCTGTGTTTGTTCATTCAAAAAATGGTACCAAAGAAGCACAACTGCAGCAATCCTAGCTGCAAAAATACGAGGCTGAAGAAGTCTGAAAACGTTTCCTGCAAGTGTAAGTTAACAATTTAACAATCTTTAGTTAACAAAAAGTCTGGTCGCAAGTAATAGGAAAAGTGTAATAAGTAATTACCATCCAGCTCGTCATGAACAGCAACAAGATTTCGATAACCTACTTGTTAAAACCGCTGTTCTACAATAAAACCAATAGCTTAAAATCAGCTGTTTATGAAATTATTTTACAAAACCAATTACAATTTTTTACCCAGACATAAGACTAAAAAATAATAAATTTTTAAAAAATTAATATATCTCGGTTTACTTACAACAGACTAAAAAGTATAAATAATTTTTCATGGCCCTTCTGCAATTTTAAGGGAGATTTGATAGTGGCTATGGCTATATTTGTAATACTTGGAGAGATAAATATGGGCGCAGGCAATTCATGATAGTTAAGGAGGAGTAAATTATCTAAATTATAGTAAATACCAATTTCAATTCACTATAATTTAATACATTTGCTCCTATCATGAATTGCCTGCGCCCACGTTTTTCTCTCCAAGTATTACAAATATAGCCATAGCCACTAAACAAATCTCCCTTAAAATTGCAGAAGGGCCATGAAAAATTACTTTATACTTTTTAGTATGTTCTAAAAACATGGTATATTTAAAAAAAAATTATTTAATTTATTATTTTCTAATTATAATTATCACTGCAATAAATATTTATTACGAAAATTGGTGGTACTCATAAAAGCGTCCAACATTTTAAATCTTAACAATCTATAAACACTTGAAAGAACCCTAGTAACCTCATTGAAACATTCATATATATATATATATATATATATATTTGTTACATATCAATACTTTTATTACAGAACTCAGTTGTTTCGTTCTTTTAAGGCGTCCAGCCATATTATTGCTTGTGTAAGGATTGTAAAAACAGGTAGGATTAACTTAAGAACAAAAAATCTGTCTGTTACAGGATATCCATGAGATATCTGTCATCAACTGGTAGGCCCGAAGTACTGCCTCAACTAGGCATGGTTATAAAGAGGTCCCTATGCTATCAGTTATACTTTCTTGTAAGAAAAAACTACCTTTTCCCATTAGAACATAGTTAACATGTTGAAAAAATGTAAAGTTTAGGATATGTAACCATGCAAAAAACTCCAGTTTAGGGTTTTTTAATGTGTCATATTACAGTATGGCGTATTGAAATGTGCAAATATTTACACAACAGGTAAAAGTGAGTAATATAATCTACATCCCGCTTTTAAAACTGATGCTCTTTGTGATTCTCTACATAACTCGTTCATTATAAGGTCGTTAAACATATCAGCCGCCATATAAAATTTGGTTTATTTTTTATTATATAAATCTATAGTATACTTTTAAATAATTTCTTTAAACTATTTAATATTGCCTGGTGTATAAAGGTACTTACACATTTAAACCCAAAGAAAACTACTCTAATCTTGAAATTATTTAGAAGATTTTTAAGAAGATTGAGATACCGTATTAAGAAACACGAGATGGATTTACTATACTATGTTGAACATCATTATAATACGTTGAATAGTTGGTTCACCTGTTAAATTTAAATATGAAAATACAATTGCTTTCTTAGAACAAAATCTGTGTATTTTGGGTCCCATAATTTCTCAAATCTGCTATTGCTTAATAAACTGTTTTGAAGAATAACTAATAACCATTCAAGTGATAATTTAATATTTAATAAACATAATTAAAATACTGCAATGAGAAAGTCATTGGTCGATACTTTTGCAGATTAAACAATATTTTAACATAAACATTTTGCAGCCTAGATAAATTTAGTGGTAGGAGGGAATAATCTTAATGGGTGGTAGGAGAAGATATAAACGGTTGTGTAATATTATTTGTCATACAGTTGTACACTTAACTTTGAAGTTAAACAACTTTAATTAGACTGCAAAAACATTCTGTATGCAGAATTGTATTCAATTCGACAATTTTGAACTTGGGAAATTTACAACAACTTAAAGCAACTGTGGCATAAATGTTTATATTAATTAAAACAACCTCTCACCACAAATTCAAAAAATTTTATTTTAACCTTATGTACATTTCGACTACAAAGTAATCATCTTCTGATAACTGTTAGTTATTTGTAAAAATACCTCTGAAGATGATTACTTTGTAGTCGAAATGTACATAAGGTAAAAATAAAATTTGTTGAATTTGTGGTGAGAGGTTGTTTTAATTAATATAATTGGGAAATTTAGTTAATAAAGCACAATTTAGAACAACTTAATTTACAGGTTTAATTTTTAAATTAAATACTTTATTATTAGAGAACAATAAATGATTTTCTGCTAATTCAAATGAATACACTGTACCAACTATCCAATGATATTCACAAGTGCAAAATAATTTTAAAAATCTTTACTAATCCCAACATAACCTATCATACCTATAAATTAGCAATTTGTTAATTTTGTACTAAATCACATATTTATAATGTGACTTTACTAGAGACAGGCAGTAGTCATATTTACTTTTGTAATTTTTCAAATTCTAAAATTATAAATAAATTAAATATTGATGCAAATTACTGAAATAAATGAACTAGCATTGGATAATTGCAATTTATATGACTGGAGCTCCAATAACTAATTTAATATTTCAAAACAGCAATAAAAATTATTATCATCTTTTACTGTAGTTGAACTCATATAAAACTTGTTATAGCTTACAAAATGATTACAATAGAGGTTTTATATTTCAGTTTATTCAGAAAATTTATACTTATAAAAATGGAGAGAAATACAAGATTAAAGCTATAAACCAGGTTTAGAAATCTTATTTATTTAATTAATCACGCTTAAAACAAAAACATATTGAAAATTCTAAATTATTAACTAAATTTCAAACACACAAAGGTTAGTTCTAATAATTTTGATATCAAGAAGGAATTAAATCAGCAGTATCAAGGATTTTGCCATTAAAGTTCGGTTAAATTCAACTAAGTATACAGGCATTTCCAAATCTGTTTCTACATTAAAACACACAAGTTTTCTTGATTCAACTAAGACAAAAATCAGTTGGTACTTCGAGATTTTTCCTATAGATTATAAATTCCACTATCTGTGTGGAATTTGTAAAAACCTATCTGTGTATTTTTCTGTAATAACTTTCTCGTTTTGTAAAAACATTTTAATTTGTACTCTATAGAAACTTGAACTATACAAACAAATATAGATTTAAAGGGTCATTTTATGTTGAATTTTAACTTTTATAGTGCATAAATAGTGTCCCATAAATTAAATATTCTCCTAGCTTGATTTTTTTTCAAATCAGGAGTTTACATTTTAAAAATTGACCCAAAAAATATCAAATGTGCCAAATCAGGCATAAATAAAATTTCAATTTGTTTATACATTTTCCGCTAATATTAACTGATTATCAATAGACTATTTATTTTTTCCTCAACGTCAGATTTGTGTAACAGCCCTATTCCTTCCTACCAATTTTACCACTGATTGACATTGCGTAATCTAAGGATACTTTAATCGAATTTCAACTAATTGTACTTATTATATTAGAAATATAAATTAAATATTATATTATAAAATAGCATTATAAATTATATATATATATATATATATATATATATATTATATATGGTGATATGTTTCCTTGTAATATAGTTAATAAATTAAAAACATTTCAAAAACAAGAATACTTTTAATACATTTATTATTCAAATGTTTTATCGGCAAAAAGCTTTGAATAATAAATGTATTAAAAGTATTCTTATTTTTGAAACATTTTGATTATTATATATATATATATATATATATATATATATATATATATATATATATATACAATTAAATGACACTTTCATAAAAGAGAATTTTTATTTTATTTTTCTTCATACATTGAAGCTTTTTGCTGATTGGCAGTATCAGCATTATCAATATTTTCAAAGTATCTTATAGTTCTCTGACTACATCTAGACTCAAAGTACATGTAGTCATGGACTGAGTACAGATGTAGTCATAGAACTATAAGATACTTTGATAATCTTGATACTGTGAATCAGCAAAAAGCTTCAATGTATGAAGAAAAATAAAATAAAAATTATTTTTTTTATTAAAGTATCATTTAATTGTGTATATATAAAACAAGAAAAAGAAATTCATCCAAGGATTACTACATATATATAGGCCTACTGTCTTGTAACAAGATTGTAATATGTACATTTTTGTCTTATATTATGAAAACTTTTTTATAAATAAAAAAATTTAATATAGTCATAGTAAAATTTCAAACATGCAAAATATGTGAATTTTGCAACCCTTAAGTGGGCCTCACCGCTCTTGTGCCCTAAGATTCCCATAAAATAAAAGAAATGCCGTCTTTTCTAATATTTACTACAGAATTTTAAAAAATTTTAGATTTATTTGATCTAACCAATATAACAAAGTTTTTTAATCGACTTTGAAAAATATAACACTAGTTTTTTCCAATAAAATCCAGCCAATTATAAATAAAATTTTGATATTTTCAACCCTCATTGTATAAACAAGTTCAAAATCAAAATACGTATAAACGTAAGATGTTACACTACTTAATTTTATCGTAATAGGATAAGCGTGTTTATAACATATCAAGACAGACAAACACTACACACAAAAAAGCCTATATCTCACTTTATTTCTTGTACATACCTGAAAATTCATTTTATGCACAGTAGAAACTAACAAACAGAATTTATCACTTGCCACTGCACGGCTATACGGCCTAACCTCGACTAACAGAGACCGGCAAGCCTTACAGCATGTGGTAGTTTGTTATGATAAAAAGACATTAGCGTACTGCATAAACATTGCCCCTACTTCTGCAAACGTCCATAACCTCAATTGATCTCTATCAAATCTTCCATTTGTTGTACAAGTATAAGATGTAATTTCAGGGTCGAAACAAATCATAGCAATTGAACCGATGGAAAATTATACTTTCCCAATAAGTCCGAGACGAGATATGTTTATTGTGAACATAAAAACTTAACGGGTCTATTTTAGGAACACAACGTCACAAAGATTCGGGATAGCTTCGCTATTTTATCCGGGAATCGTGTGTGTTTAGAGCATCCGTGATTGTAATAATAGATTTATCGTTTAACAAAGCCACAATCGATTCTGTTTTTGGTAATATCATGGACTGAAAATAAAAGTTTTAAAAACACTTTACTCTCTTGTACGTGTGAAAGAAAAGTAAACTTGACAAAATTCGTATGAAACTAAATTCGATACGATATATACATTAAATTATTTTTATTTATTAAATATAATTTGTAAAATATAACCAAGCACGGTTGAATAAGAAAACTTTCAAATTTTCCTACTGAATTCCACAGGGAATACTCCAGAACCTTGAAACCGCTCACTCTTTCACCCTCCTTGGTAATGCTGGAGTACGTTAAGCTAATTATTTAAGCGTGTTTGCATAGTGTAGATTATTTAAGAGCTTTATATCGGGGCCTAATGTAAATTCTGCAAGACAACGTGTTTCTGCGAAATAAAGTGCATTATCAGAGGGGTTAAAGTAACATAAATTAGCTGTCCCTATTTAACCTAATTAATTAAACAAATTAATACTTGTTCAGATTCGACTTTTAATTCAGTGTTTAAGATTCGTCTGGATCTTTAAACAGATTAAGAACATGCTTTTGTCCAACGCATTGTGAACACAGTATAAAGTAAAAGGCATACCCCTCCCACCAATCTGGTATTTCCAGAAAACGTATTAGAAGAGGTTGATTCCTGCGAGCATAAGTGTAGCAAACCCGAAATTACCAGTTTGGATTTATACCACACTCTACTCAGTCTAGTATGGCCTGAGTAGTATCTTTTCTTTTGGCTCTTATCGGTGCGTCTGTGATATGCTGTATCCGAAAAACTCATTTAGAATCGTATGATTTTAGTAGCGTGATATTAAGTGACATGGCTGGTTGCGGACTGAGGCTTTTGTGAGACTCATTTACATTCAAATTTAGTGCTTTGTTGTTTGGTGCTGATCAAGTTGTTAAGAACTTTGTCTGTTGGGTGGTCAGATAAGGTTTAGGCTTGGATTTTTGCTAAAGGCGTCGATTTTAGATGTTCTACTTTCAAGGAGCTCATAAACGAGGCCCCAGGTTGATTCCTGCGCTTCTAAGGCGGTGCCGGATCTGTGACTATTGCGGATGAGCGTTCTGTTCGATCTTTGAGGGATGTAATCAGTCTTAGGATGAAATCCTCTAAAAGTGGGACGTAAAGTCCCGCGGCCAAGTCTCGCATACCACGGGGAATTCGTGATTGTTCTGAGCGTCTTTTGTTTGATTTGTTATATTCACTATAAAGCTTCCCTGGGACTGGGAGAGTGATGAAGTATGGAAAAGTATTAGTGAAGGAGTTGCAAGTATACATATTTCCATAAAGTAGATCTGTAGGTGTTTCTTCGGGAACATTAAATGGCACAAACAATCAAGAGAAGTAATAAAGTGGCATAGTTGGGATAAGTAAATAAAACCTACGTAACTGAAACTATCTAAACCTGAAATTAATAACGTGTAAATGAAAATCAGAAGATTATAGCAATATCCTGTTTTTACTACGATATTTTACTTGCAAATAGTTTCTACAACTGCTATTGTTTGTTGTGTAAATAAGAAAAATCAACGTTTTATTATAATCACATGTTTTTACGCAAAACTGAAGTAGCCGGAAGTTGCGTTGTTCAATCTCCTTTCCTCCGCACTATATAACCACAGTAACCATTTCTGTTTAGTAACATCTCAAAACGCGTTATATGGATGTGAACACTGTAATATCTTTCCCAACCGTAGATGTCATGTGGTACATAACGCTCCAAGCGGACAAACGCCGTAATTCCATCAGTCAGAACAGTACGACAGTCCTCAAATGCGGCGTTGGAACTACACGCCCACGCGTATACACACACACGTCCTCATTTCATTGCTCCAAGGCCGTTCAGAAGGTAAAAGGTAAAACCAGCTCAATTATTCCCAATAGCCTGCTTCCGGTTTTAAATGTAAATCTATGTTGATTGTGTAAAAGCACTTCGTAGCTGGACGGTAGCTCAAGCGAACGCGACTAATTTGCACAAACTTTCTAGAAGAAAACAAAGTTCTGCAATTAAGGAGACTGAATTGGGCTTGTCAGAGAATTCACCCAACAGTGGGGAAAAATTTTATCTCAAGTTATATTGTGGGAACAAATTTAAATTTTGCTGACAAAAATACTATAAAACACGTGTCGTAGAAAATATTTGCTTTAAATATCACACAAAACTATTATTACTTATTACACTTTTGCTATTACTTGTGACCAGACTTTGTGTTAACTAAAAGTTGTTAAATTGTTAACTTACACTTGAAGGAAATGTTTTCGTCTTGCGACTTCGTTAGCTTCGTATTTTTGCCGCTAGGATTGCTGCAGTTGTGTTTCTTTGGTACCAATTTTTGTAAGTTATAAGTGATGTGATCGAAGAGTAATAAGTATTCAACAACCGGCTCGTCATGAACAGCAACAAGATTCCGAAGCTATTATTAACTTATGTTAAGTTTAAGTAAGAAGAATGGAACTGTAGTATCTTATAGATTTTATATATACTGTATATATATATATATATATATATATATATATATATATATATATTTAAGATTAAATAATATACACTAATACAGGAATATTTAGTATTCCTGTATATTCCTGTATTCCTGAATATTTACTGATTCTTAGTATTGTAATTCCTGAGAATGTTGGTAATGTCAACCAACGAAAAGCTTTGAGTTTATTATTCAATAAATTAAATATTCCTGTATTAGTGTATATTATTTAATCTTAAAAATATTCTAACAGGAAAACACATTTGATATTCTATATATATATATATATATATATAGAATATGACCAAGGGTTTTGTAACTGCTCTCCAAACCTGTGTTGCTCCCCTTGTCATTCTTCTGCCTTTTGATTAATCTATTCGAGTTTACAAGAGCTTCATTGTCGACATATACATCTCTTAAGCATCCATTCCTTAATGTACATTATATATTCTCAGGGACTCTAACAAACACTGAATAAAAATTGTATCCCAAGTTATACTATTAAATTTTCGTGACGAAATTCTATAAAAAACCACCTGCCACAAGAAATATTTGCTTTAAATCGCACAGAAAACTATTACTTACTGCCCTGTACATCATATCGAGAATTCATATGTGTAAAAATGTTGATTTTAGGTAGGAATAGATTTGTATTTTTTAAAGATTTTATACAAATATACACAATATGTCCGAATGTTTTCAAACAGGTTTTGCCTCCCCTTGTCAGTCTCCAGTCTTCTGCCTGTTGATTCATCTTCTTTGTTTTTACAAGAACTTTAGGGCTGATTACATCTTCTCTTAGATACCCATTCCGCAATCTACATTATATATTATTATATGATTGAATTTAAATCTAAGGGAAGAAAAGTAAATGAGTCTTCAATTTTTTTAAATGGGCGAAAGAAAACAAATACATATAAAAAAACAAACAAGTAATATTTAAAAAAAATTAAGAAAATTCCTACTGAGGCCAAGAAAAAATTTTTTTATCAATATTTGCTTTTTTCCAATTTGTTTATTTTATTCGTTTCATTGATGTCCAACCTTACAGCACTATTTATGATACTTTGTAGTAACCATGGCAACAGTTTAACGTTGTACACAGGAGGTTTCAAAATATACGTCTTTGGGAAATTCATTTCTTGGTATTGGAAAGTTGGCGCATTGCCAAAACGCGCTAGACTTTGAAAATAAAGATTCAGTTCGAATCCGGATAGACCACCAATTTTTATAATTTAATTATTGAATAAATATTTTTTAAAACTTCATTAACATCTATTGTCATTCATTATAGGTTTAAAAAGTGTATTTGAACTTGATTGGATGAATAAAAACGTATCTCATTAACGATAGAAAATTTGTACAAGATATATATATATATATATATATATATATATTAAATATGGTGATATGTTTTCTTGTATATATAGTTAATAAATTTAAAATATTTCAAACACAAGAATACTTTTACAAGAATACTTATTACAGCGCATGCGCGGAACTGCGGCCGCAACGCTACATGGCAAGAAACACAAACGGCACTTACTTTGCGGATACGCTTTATGTGATCACTAAATACCTTTACTAGAGTTCTTTACGAATTTCCAAAATACGTTTATTAATTTTTAAAGTGCTTTTAAATGAATGAAGTCATGAATAAATATATTCATTAAAAGTATTCTTGTGTTCGAAATATTTTAAATTTATTAAATATATATATATATATATATATATATATATATATATATATATATATATATCAGGAGAATGTGAGCTAATAGAAAGAATTTTAAAATACTTTGAAAGATCTCGATCCTTTAAGCTATTTTTCTATATAAAATGATTTCCCCAGCCCTTTACAAAGCGTGGCACAAGCTTTTAGATTCTTTCAGGATAAAAAATTTTCGTTTATGAATTCAAGCAACGGGGAACGATGTTGTGATTAGTTCACTCTAGTCTTAAAAGTCCCTAACAAAGACGACCACAACATGGATCCAAGTCCGATTGAAGGAACTATCGGCGGGAAATCTTGTCTCGAAGGACCATTTAACCATAACCTGTCCTGAGCTGTTAGGGTTGCAGCAATCAGAATGAAGACAAGCCATGACTACCTTGTTACGGATCTCCTCACCACGAATGGACAAGACTTCACCAGCACCATGATTACAGCAGTTCCACCTTCGGGGAAGCCCAACTCTACTGGTCAGCGCATCGCCATTGCCTCAACTGCCAACATTGAGCGTTAGCCAGTAAGTGAATAAGTAAGAAGGGTTTTTAGCTCTTTGCAGAACCTCTTTGCAGCAAGATCTGATTTCAATGCAAGAGAAGTAGTAGCTAGAGCAAGGTCGGAACTGTTTCCAGCCAAAACCCTATGCAAGCCGTTGTCACATTCGCGACTGTGGGCGAGCATTGTCATGCTTCAGAACAATGCAGCATATTAATATTCCTCGCATTGAGAACCCTAATTACAGATCTAATCTTGCACTCGGCGGCGTTTTCAATAAACTTAGCCAACACAAATACGCATGATGCAGTATAAACAAGTAATGCAATCAGCAAGAGCCTACTCCTTCACAATAAGTCAAGCTTATTACAGCGCATGCGCGGAACTGCGGCCGCAACGCTGCATGGCAAGAAACACAAACGGCACTTACTTTGCGGATACGCTTTATGTGATCACTAAATACCTTTACTAGAGTTCTTTACGAATTTCCACAATACGTTTATTAATTTTTAAAGTGCTTTTAATAGATGTTTTGTAGTTTTAAGAAAATTATCCGGTATGGCTTTTATCACCAGGGATAGGTAAGGATTATGACATAGGTATAATTAGAATGAAAACAAAATATTCCTTAGTAAAGTATATAGAGAGGATTGTCAATTTCATAATTACGTACCTGAAGTTGGGCTACTCTCTACCGGGGTTATAATGAAGTACATCTTCTACGAAAAGGGATAAAAGATAGAATGCCGTGATGGGTGCTCGGAATGGACGAAAATATGCCATCTCGAGTCATATAAAATATGACTTTATATTGTGTATGTTAATGTAACTACCTAGTACCTCTTCATAGTAATCGACAAGTGCATTTTATCGAACCCGCCGAAAAGTGAGTTGAGCATACTCTCATCCAGCGCAGTCCTCATGTTGAGGAGGGTCGATCCAGTGACTATAACGACAGCGACAAATCAACCAATGACAGTCGTGGTAAAATATCAGTAACATTTCAGTCGCGACAGCGTTATTTTGTCCAATTACAACAAAGACAACCCACACCTCTCCCCTTAAATCAACGACAGTACACGATAATAGACGCCGTGAGCCGAGCGGTGAAAGCAAAGCCAGTGACAGCGACAAATCAACCAATGACAGTCTTGGTAAAATATCAGTAACATTTTAGTCGCAACAGCGTTATTTTGTCCAACCCCCACCTCTCCCCTTCAGTCAACGACAGTACACGATAATAGACGCCGTGAGCCGAGCGGTGAAAGCAAAGCCAGTGACAGCGACAAATCAACCAATGACAGTCTTGGTAAAATATCAGTAACATTTTAGTCGCAACAGCGTTATTTTGTCCAACCCCCACCTCTCCCCTTCAGTCAACGACAGTACACGATAATAGACGCCGTGAGCCGAGCGGTGAAAGCAAAGCCAGTGACAGCGCCAAATCAACCAATGACAGTCGTGGTAAAATATCAGTAAAATTTTAGTCGCAACAGCGTTATTTTGTCCAACCCCCACCTCTCCCCTTCAGTCAACGACAGTACACGATAATAGACGCCGTGAGCCGAGCGGTGAAAGCAAAGCCAGTGACAGCGCCAAATCAACCAATGACAGTCGTGGTAAAATATCAGTAAAATTTTAGTCGCAACAGCGTTATTTTGTCCAACCCCCACCTCTCCCCTTCAGTCAACGACAGTACACGATAATAGACGCCGTGAGCCGAGCGGTGAAAGCAAAGCCAGTGACAGCGACAAATCAACCAATGACAGTCTTGGTAAAATATCAGTAACATTTTAGTCGCATCAGCGTTATTTTGTCCAACCCCCACCTCTCCCCTTCAGTCAACGACAGTACACGATAATAGACACCGTGAGCCGAGCGGTGAAAGCAAAGCCAGTGACAGCGACAAATCAACCAATGACAGTCGTGGTAAAATATCAGTAACATTTCAGTCGCGACAGCGTTATTTTGTCCAATTACAACAAAGACAACCCACACCTCTCCCCTTCAGTCAACGACAGTACACGATAATAGACGCCGTGAGCCGAGCGGTGAAAGCAAAGCCAGTGACAGCGACAAATCAACCAATGACAGTCTTGGTAAAATATCAGCAACATTTTAGTCGCAACAGCGTTATTTTGTCCAACCCCCACCTCTCCCCTTCAGTCAACGACAGTACACGATAATAGACGCCGTGAGCCGAGCGGTGAAAGCAAAGCCAGTGACAGCGACAAATCAACCAATGACAGTCGTGGTAAAATATCAGTAACATTTCAGTCGCGACAGCGTTATTTTGTCCAATTACAACAAAGACAACCCACACCTCTCCCCTTCAGTCAACGACAGTACACGATAATAGACGCCGTGAGCCGAGCGGTGAAAGCAAAGCCAGTGACAGCGACAAATCAACCAATGACAGTCTTGGTAAAATATCAGTAACATTTTAGTCGCAACAGCGTTATTTTGTCCAACCCCCACCTCTCCCCTTCAGTCAACGACAGTACACGATAATAGACGCCGTGAGCCGAGCGGTGAAAGCAAAGCCAGTGACAGCGACAAATCAACCAATGACAGTCTTGGTAAAATATCAGTAACATTTTAGTCGCAACAGCGTTATTTTGTCCAACCCCCACCTCTCCCCTTCAGTCAACGACAGTACACGATAATAGACGCCGTGAGCCGAGCGGTGAAAGCAAAGCCAGTGACAGCGACAAATCAACCAATGACAGTCGTGGTAAAATATCAGTAACATTTTAGTCGCAACAGCGTTATTTTGTCCAACCCCCACCTCTCCCCTTCAGCCAACGACAGTACACGATAATAGACGCCGTGAGCCGAGCGGTGAAAGCAAAGCCAGTGACAGCGACAAATCAACCAATGACAGTCGTGGTAAAATATCAGTAAAATTTCAGTCGCGACAGCGTTATTTTGTCGATCGATCCATTGTCACTGGAACTGGCATTTTCCATATTTTGTCACTGGTACCACCAGCGACAAACTAATATCAGTGAAGAGTCACCGTGATAGAAAATATTGAACATTCCTAGATGAGGGTCAAGTCTCTCCTTACCTTCTTCGGTAACATTCCATCCCTGTAGTTCACGGAAAGTCTAACAAGTGGAGCTCCCTCGCCACAGATAGTGTATGTCCACCAGGTACACAAGCGTTCTGATTGTCCTCTATTTTTCAATATCAAAAGATTCACATCCCCTTACCTGTCACTCAACATATACTTCTGACATCCCTGGCAGGCATCAATTAATCAACCAAGAAAATTTCCGTTTATCCTATTTTATTTGTTCAAAATTCTAAGCAAAGAGAGTAAGCGGATTTTTTACTGTTACATAAGTGTGTAATATTGATCTACTCGGTTACACTATGAATTATCTATCGATTACATTTATCCTCCACCTAGTGAGAAGGGATATTCATGACCCTACCTTTGTCTATATTCACCTTGTACCTCCCACATCCCTACCAGGCGAAGGTAACCTTAAAGTACATACAAGTGTGTCTCCAATTACCAACGTAAGCAATAAATAACAGTAATAAATATTTCACGGTTAAAGATAAAGAATCACAAGCGTAAATAGCAATTATTGTGTAATGCAGCGAAACTGGCAATCCTTTGAACTTGTAATAAAATCCAGTTATACGTCATCTTTATTCATAGTTGTTTCATTTCAAGCAAAGTGCTGCGATCTATGCAATTGTCTTGATACTGCAATGAAATACACAGTTTACAGTTTAATACAGACTTCATTTTAACAGTCCGATATTTTCGTAGTACAGTATTTAATTGTGTATTTAAAATGTTTGTAGGCCTAACTTATAACTTATTTTCCACTATTCATTGTATAAGTTATTTTCATGGGATTTATTGCAGTACTTATTTAATTCTGATATATTTAAACACTTTTGTGTAATATTAAAAGCTAGTAAATTTTTACCATGTAACCATAAAGAATTCTATAAAACCCCAAACAGAAATAAATTACAATAAAGGAAACCTACTACAGTTTGTCCAATGGAGGAAATCTCTTAGGCCTGCCCAAAGCGGCTCATCAGTTCCACGCTCTACATTTTTTGGCACCTTTCATACGGGAAAATAAATTATATAAATACAATATTTTGTAAAAGTTTACAAAACCTTTGAAGGGGGGTTTATTTGTCCGTTTTGGCAGAACAGTAACAGACGTACTACTTGTCTAATTCTTGTATTTTGACAGTATTTCTTTTATTATTTTAAAAAATGAATTAAAAAATTATTTAATTTCTTTTTTTAAAAAAATCCATTACGTTAACTTAATAAAACTACATTATTTTGTTTATTGTACAAATCTGCTTTGATTTTTTTAAAATTTATCATCTCTAGTTAATATAAAATAATTTTCCCAACATCCTAGACTTATTATTTAAGGGAAAATGTGTGTGATCAGTCGTAACCGTTTATTTAAACAACGACCTAAAGGGCTTGCTATTTTACTCTCTAATTCCAAAAAGAATTCAGGGGTAACTCCACCGACCCAGCGCTTTACTGGGGAGATTCATTTCATACACAAAGCTCCCGAAGGGAACCTACTGTCCCGTTTTGGTCTTCTAGAGATCCTGTCACTATCTATACTACCCTACCATAATTGTATCCAGGGATTTTATATGTCCGCAATACCTTATGTCATCCGTAGGCGATAATATACCTGCTTAACGTCTTAAAACTACAAATAAAATGTCTCTGACAATTCCGTTCAAGACTTGTACAGACAGATGTACAAATAACGCAAGATTTTAAGCCATATATCGTCCAGAAGGCAAGCTAAACTTAGAATACAAATATTCTAAATTTGTTTTCTTTTCTTGTATTCTATGTATAGGGAGTGAATTCACTAAAATTGTCTAAGTCATTTGGATAGTGTCCAAAACTATTTCCCAGGAAAGTTTAAATACATAGTGCCAATTTGGCACTCCGCAGGCTTTGCAGGATACCTAAACAGATGTGAAATTAGACGTTTTTTTAAAATTTTGTTTTCTTTTTTTTTGTAAATTATTAATTTGTTGCATAATAGTTTTTCCTGAAGTGTTTGAAAACGTAAGATCAGTCACGGGCGCCTAAATATACTGCTGCACGCCCAATAATTAACAATGCACAGGCTTGAAGATTACATCCTTTATAGTGTATATTTTTCTTAAATTATCATTATATTTGCTGCTAATTACTACAAGGCCTACGTATGTGCTAATGCAATTAATGTAATTTCATTAAGACACGGCGGGAACTTTCGCATTCCTATAGTGGTATGCCTGACAGCAAACCGTACTTGCTAGAGAACGTAATTAATAAATGCACATATATGCAACTCATTAACACACTCTGGTACGAAAAAGGGACTATAATAGTCATAATTTAATAACCAGCCTACATAATTTATTATTCTTTAATTTTTTTATAAAGGAATAATAATTACTCAGCATTAATGTTCACACAAGCATGTATGGACACGTTTAACAATTACGTAGGCCTATATCTAATTTCTATTACGTTAACAATTACTATTATTGCACAACAGAGACTTCCAGAGTAAATTCTTATTGCGTGGCTTATAGAAAACTTTACATGCAAGTGTCTTCACATAGGAATTCCCACGGCAGTGTGTAACAATCCGAGAACATTCCTAGTTGCATCCTCCAGTTCTCTCCGTACCCACGGCAGTGTGTAGCAATCCGAGAACATTCCTAGTTGCATCCTCCAGTTCTCTCCGTACCCACGGCAGTGTGTAGCAATCCGAGAACATTCCTAGTTGCATCCTCCAGTTCTCTCCGTACCCACGGCAGTGTGTAGCAATCCGAGAACATTCCTAGTTGCATCCTCCAGTTCTCTCCGTATCCACGGCAGTGTGTAGCAATCCGAGAACAGTCCTAGTTGCATCCTCCAGTTCTCTCCGTATCCACGGCAGTGTGTAACAATCCGAGAACATTCCTAGTTGCATCCTCCAGTTCTCTCCGTACCCACGGCAGTGTGTAGCAATCCGAGAACATTCCTAGTTGCATCCTCCAGTTCTCTCCGTATCCACGGCAGTGTGTAGCAATCCGAGAACAGTCCTAGTTGCATCCTCCAGTTCTCTCCGTATCCACGGCAGTGTGTAACAATCCGAGAACATTCCTAGTTGCATCCTCCAGTTCTCTCCGTACCCACGGCAGTGTGTAGCAATCCGAGAACATTCCTAGTTGCATCCTCCAGTTCTCTTCGTACCCACGGCAGTGTGTAACAATCCGAGAACATTCCTAGTTGCATCCTCCAGTTCTCTCCGTATCCACGGCAGTGTGTAGCAATCCGAGAACATTCCTAGTTGCATCCTCCAGTTCTCTCCGTATCCACGGCAGTGTGTAACAATCCGAGAACATTCCTAGTTGCATCCTCCAGTTCTCTCCGTATCCACGGCAGTGTGTAGCAATCCGAGAACAGTCCTAGTTGCATCCACCAGTTCTCTCCGTACCCACGGCAGTGTGTAGCAATCCGAGAACATTCCTAGTTGCATCCTCCAGTTCTCTCCGTATCCACGGCAGTGTGTAACAATCCGAGAACATTCCTAGTTGCATCCTCCAGTTCTCTCCGTATCCACGGCAGTGTGTAGCAATCCGAGAACAGTCCTAGTTGCATCCTCCAGTTCTCTCCGTACCCACGGCAGTGTGTAGCAATCCGAGAACAGTCCTAGTTGCATCCTCCAGTTATCTCCGTATCAAGCACACTTCCAATCGTTATATAGTTTGTCAAGGGAAAATGGCCTACGAGGGCTGAGATGGAACATAAACAAGCCGTCCTAAGACAGAACACTTAAGTATTTATCTATAAATATTTCTACGCTGCAATAGTTAAATCTGAATTGAAATTTATAGAGTATGCGCCCGAAACGGACTTGTGTTTAGAAAGGTCTAGGATAAATTGGGATAATTCGATGATATCAATTGGATCCAGTTAGTCAGTTTTGCACAGATGCCAAATTGTCGTGAAGACAGTGTTTGTAAGCTAAGCAATGATTTTTGTCCAACTACTTTCAAGGGATGGAGTCTTGTGAATATTAATAAGTGGGATAAAAATATTGTTAAATATAAAATGAAAAAAAGATTATCACCCGAAACGGACTTGCGTTTGGAAAGGTCTAGGATAAATTGGGATAATTGGATGATATCAATTGAATCCAGTTAGTCAGTTTTGCACAGATGCTTAATTGTCGTGAAAACAGTGTTTGTAAGCTAAGCAATGATTTTTGTCCAACTACTTTCAAGGGATGGAGTCTTGTGAATATTAATAAGTGGGATAAAAATATTGTTAAATATAAAATGAAAAAAAGATTATCATCCGAAACGGACTTGCGTTTGGAAAGGTCTAGGATAAATTGGGATAATTGGATGATATCAATTAAAGGATGGAGTCTTGTGAATATTAGTAAGTAAGTGGGATAAAGATATTCTAAAATCTAGATTGAAAATAATAGATTACCACCCGAAACGGACTTGCTTTCAGAAAGGCCTAGGATCAATTGGAAGACTCCGATGACATCAATTGGATCCAGTTAGGATTGTTAAATATAAAATGAAAAAAATAGATTATGCGCCCAAAATGGACTTGCGTTTAGAAAGGCCTAGGATAAATTGGGGTAATTCGATGACAACAATCGGATCCAGTTAGTCAGTCATTCAAAAATACCAGATTGTTGTAGACCCATTGTTTGTGAGCTAAGCAATGATTTTTTCCAAGGGACGGAATCTTGTAAACACTAGTCAGTAAGTGGGATAAAATTATGTAACGACGAAGAAACCCCCATTTTGACATTGTAGTTACCTGTTGAGTATGTAGAAATTAATGTTAATGTGTTAAAATTTAACTAGATTATAACGGAGCACCGCAACTGTCACTGGATCAAATAATGACCACATGTTGAATCCGACATGGATGCTTCGTGTCATTCGTTCGTTTCTTATAATTGCGAACATTAATTTATATTTTTTTGCAAGATGTGTATTGGGTGAATCGTTTATATAAATTAAAACAACAAAATTAAAAACATTGATAATTACAAACAATATAAGGCGTATTTTCGTTAACAATAACCGTGTGACGTACTTCCGGGATGCTACCCTTATCTGGCGAGCTATGGTACACCTTCACTGGCATTATGAGTACAACATTCTACATATGTATCTTATTCAATACCTTCTATTAGTCCACACTCTCCTTATTTATATCTTGTTCCAATTTTCAATCGTTTATAAATACTTTTTTTCCTCCACTTAAGTCTAAATATATATTTTTTAAACTTGTAGTGGATGACACTTGATGTTGATACAGTTTTTTTAAAATAGTAATTCAATAATTAAATTTCATGAATTCATTTTAGTCATAAGTGGGAGAAAAACCTTCCACTAAAGGGACAAGATATTCAATACAGTTATTTCTCCCCATTTAACTTAAAATAAACGATAACATAAGTTTTCATAAAACAGCTGAATTTGTTATAGGTTACGTGGTAGAACAGCTGTTTTAACACATAGGTTGTTACTTTATTTATATATTTATAAATATTTAATAAAAATAACTCAAATCATTTTTGTTCACATAAGAAGGAATTTACTTTAAAAATAATTTTTGTTTGTGTTACTAGTTTATCGTAAATATTTATTCTTGTAATATAAAAATGCTTGACTATAAGAATCGCGACTAATAATGACTAAATATCATCAAATTGAATAAACTTCACAATGTGATCAGGTAGAGCGCCTCCACGGAAAAAGATATTCTAAAGCTTCCGTCAAACAAATAGTCGTGACCATAGACGTGAAACCAGATACAGTTGGAGGAAGATTGTCCATGTCTACTTAAACTGACAAATGTGTGTTTTGTTAGCACTGATCGAAACCTATTCTTCATAAAACTCTCTAACGGGAAACTCGGCTTCCAATGGACCTGCAGAATCATTAGGTTCCTTTAATACTGTGCGCCTATACCACATCTATACAACGCCTATACCACATCTATACAGCGCCTATACCGCATCTATACACCGCCTATACCACATCTATACATCGCCCATACCACATATATACAGCGCCTATACCGCATCTATACACCGCCTATACCACATCTATACATCGCCCATACCACATCTATACAACGCCTATACCACACGCATCTATACAACGCCTATACCGCATCTATACAACGCCTATACCGCATCTATACAACGCCTATACCACATCTTTACAACGCCTATACTATACCTATACAACGCCTATACCACATCTATACAGCGCCTATACCGCATCTATACAACGCCTATACTGCATCTATACAACGCCCATACCACATCTATACAACGCCTATACCGCATCTATACAACCCCTATACTATACCTATACAACGCCTATACCACACCGTTTTCTAAAAATTGGTACACCCGTATAAGGTAGGTTGTTGCTTACCCACGATGGAAAAATTGCTTGTAAATTTTAAAATTCTTAGAGTTTAGCCTGCCCAGATAATTAAACCTACTTTATATTGTAAAAAAAACCTGTGTTACATTTATTAATTTCTCTATTTCCGGCAGCACACGATATGTGTGAAAAATTTTAACCCGCCACATTCTTATATACATTTTTTCCAATTATTTAAAATTTAATTTCTTCATAAAACTACCGAGGACAATGATTTCGTATAATTTAATATATAATTATTAATTCTGTAAATGCCAAGGGTTATAGACAAGATTAATAATGTTGATAAATAAATAAATAATATAACGGTGTAAAAACAACTTAATTAAATGGTAAAAATATTTATTACAATACGACAAGGTGGAGGTTAGTATAATATTTTATGGCATACAAAATCTTTATTAAATTATATTGTTTTCTTATACTGTACCGAATTTATTTATTTTTTGTAGGGAGATAGTCTACTGGGAACTTCACCCCTGTCAAGGTTCTAGTAGCTAACACAGTGTATGTCCGTAAGTACAGTTGAATCACTTTGACAAAAATCGCCTCGCGCAGGCATGTGGGGATGAGAGGTGGGGCTTGGCCACGTACAAGGGATGGAGGAAGAGAAAGTTCTAAGTAGAAACGCTACTAGCCTGACTACATACGTTCAGCTGAGTTGAATCATTTATGCACGTCAAGAGAAAGAACCCGGGTATTACCCGGTTGCGCCTTCTCTTAAAGAAACTAAAAACACGTGCACTATAAAACACAAAAGATAACATAAAACCTAAATCAAAACATAAAACCAGACAATGTTTTTGGAAAGTACGTATAGATCCACCACCGGCTACTTTCACGACCAACTGAAGTGTTGCTCAGAGCTGTCGCCCAAACGCGCTTGCGCACTGGCGCCTCTTGGCACTGCGCATCTAACACCCCGATTTTTCACAAAGTGATTCGACTGTACCCTTCACCTACCCTACCACTTCCTATAATTGTACACAATTCATCCTAAAAGATTCTTGTCCTGGATTCTATTATTATGGCACCCGACCTCATCTATTTAAAAATGCTCAAAATATTATTAATTCAAGTCGTATTTTTACAATAATTTATTGCAAAATATCTAAGACGACGTACGGTACCAAACAAGTTAAACACGCTCATAAACTGAATATTCCCCCTTAGTCACATTTGTTCGATCGACGTATCAACAGCGATATCTGGTATCATTGACTGCTATCGATTTAAACTATTGTGGTTACGCAATCGTAGTATCGAACTGTTCTCGCCAACTGTTTTAAGAGCCTCGATAGTTGATTAAAATAAACAGTGCAACAGGAATTCCAAATAGTAATTTTAATTTCGTTGAACATTGTGATTTATAAACCTAGCGAAATGTATTCGACTGTATATGTCAGTTAGTTAGAGAAGGAGGGGGTTTGGTGGCCCCCGAGGTTATGCAGCGTCCGTCACGCGACACTGGCTGCGGGTAGGAATAAGGGATCAGGGCTTTTTGGTTAGGGCTGGATCTGAGGAGAGGTTTCTGCGCGGCAGGAAGTTTTATTGGGTGGGACGGATGTTACACTTGCATATTGTTACTATAGCCCTTAGCAGAGCCGTAGTCAATAAGATTCAGATGGCATTTACCCTGTTAAACATTTAATTATCGGTATCAATATAAATTTTATTAACAATAATATTTAAAAATACAATGGCTGGAATTATTTACGCAATGCAACAATACTGGCATTATCAAGGACCTAGTCAATCGTTTAGTAAAAAAATGTATAATCGTTCGGTTTTGGAAGAATGGACGCTGGTACGAGTAAAATCGAGAAATGGAAATTGTGTTCAAGTATAAAAGTTTACTGACCGAATCGAACAGTGGTTTACCTCTCATTGTAGCTAGACAAGTAGAATACGTGTCGAGCCTAAATGTTCGTTGGTGTGTCTACGAGTTTCTTTCACGAGCATAGTAGAGCAGGCCTACGTGTGCCGGGTATATGTTAACAATTAAACTAATATGAAAGTAAAATAACCCGTGGCTACAAAGAAAATAAGAATATAACTGTATAAAACAAATGTGGCGTAATGTTTAATTTAAATAAATGAAACCTCTTTACCACAAATGACTTTTCTTTTATTTAAAACCTTGTGTACATTTCAATTGCATAGCAATCATCCTCAGAGGTAATATACAATAAAAATACTATTGTTACTATTATTATTGTAGGATTTTTTATTATAAATTACCTCTGAGGATGATTGCTATGCAATTGAAATGTGCACAAGGTTTTAAATAAAAGAAAAAGTCATTTGTGGTGTAGAGGTTTCATCTATTTAAATTAAAAATAAGAAGGCTCTTTTATGCACACATCCCTACGAAGGTTAAGAAAGAATTAATTTAAGTAGGGATAAGGTAGGGACAAAAACCCATGGGGTATAAGTACAGGGCTATTACAGTAGATCTGCTCTCGTCCGGGGTCGAGAGGAATGCCTACCTACTAACCAAGTGTTGCAACAATATCACTGTTTGTTTATTATTCGAAGCGATATTTCACTTTAAAATGCTGTTTCAGGATACGAACATTTCTACAGAAACTAGATTGGTTGTAATGAACGCAGTCCTTTACTCGCCAACTTCATCTATTCTCAAGAAAGATCTAAGCCGTCACAAACTAATTGGATAGTTTTTAACGAATTGCTTCATAATCTTTTATTCGCCGACGTTTTTATCATATTAAGATAAAGTGACCTTATAATCCTTTTTACGTTTTTAAAGTACAGTAATACAAAGGTACACATATTCTGAATCGCCACAACCAGCATAAACCAGTTCAAGTAACAACTTAAACCACTCAAGTTGGCTTGCGCCGGCTGTTGCTACTTACATTATGTAGTTATGTACGTCTAAAGCCTTGAAAGAATCATGTCATTTTACCTTGATTTAAACTTCCACAAATAAAAAAGTCATTTTAGTTTTCTGCAATTCGTCGAAAGCCTTAAAATATTAGTTTACATACAATACAAAAATATCTTACATTTCCTATGAGCATATAAAACCATCTTCCTATGAAAATATGAAAGTTACGCATTAGGCCAGTTCTCAGGGACGGAAGCGAAACCTACGTGCAAGAGAGGAACCGCAAGAAAATATGAAAACATTCTTAAGATAAAGATATTTTAAAATCTAGATTGAAAATAATAGATTACCACCCGAAACGGACTTGCTTTCAGAAAGACCTAGGATCAATTGGAAGACTCCGATGGCATCAATTGGATCCAGTTAGTCAGTCCAACTACTTCCAAGTCTTGCCAACATTAGTCAGTAACTGGAACAAAATTATTGTTAAATATAAAATGAAAAAAATAGATTATGCGCCCAAAATGGACTTGCATTTAGAAAGGCCTAGGATAATTCGATGACAACAATCGAAACAAGTTAGTCAGTCATTCAAAAATGCCACATTGTGGTGAACCCATTGTTTGTAAGCTAAGCAATGATTTTTTCCAAGGGACGGAATCTTGTAAACACTAGTCAGTAAGTGGGATAAAATTATGTAACGACGAAGAAACCCCCATTTTGACATTGCAGTTACCTGTTGAGTATGTAGAAATTAATGTTAATGTGTTAAAATTTAACTAGATTATAACGGAGCACCGCAACTGTCACTGGTTAAAATAATGACCACATGTTGAATCTGTTTCCATAGTACAAGTGATTCTTTGGTGTCATATTATCTATATTCTTCTAAAGATATGACAATAAAACTAAATATTTCCATAGAACGTGTAAGCGTCCTGCTGAAACACCAGTCCGACCGCCATATATTGGCAACACTAGCGGTGACGTAGGAGGCGTGTGACGTCACATACCTGATGTCATGGGCCAGATATTTTTATAACAAGCTAATTATGGACGCAGATTCAACCACTGTTACAACCATGTAAATTGTCACACGACGTACATACAATAACAGGTCCCGAGAAGGTTGAAGCTTTTACAGGAATAGAGAATTCTCTTTTGCGTTTCTTTATGCGATCTTTATATTTCTAAGCACGATTTAGATCGGACCGGCGCGGCGGTTAATCCACTTATAAGATAAAACTCCCCTCCCCCGTCCGCAAAGAATTTGGCAGGCGACAAAACCAACACAAAACTTTATTCTTAATGGCAAACTGTAGAATTAACCATGTTTGTCTCAAGATAATCTACTATCTAATCTTTAGCAATACAAAATAACACTGATAAATATACTTCTACCTAGCGATTGTTCCCAACTTTGAACTAATCGAAGATATTTATATGGATCAAAATAGAAGAATATGATAAAAGTGCAGTTCGGTTACAGGAAAGATCCGATCAAGAGAAAAAAACATACACAATGGAAATAAGAAGTTTTAGTAAGACTAATTTCGAAGGCCACATAAAGAAAATGGATAAGCACCGTATCTTGTAAGCCATAGTGATAAAAATATTTGAAAAATCGACTAAAATAAGATTAACAAATAATGCTTTTCAAGTCCAAAATGTTTTTAATTTATGATATATGAGAAGGAATAAAAGTAGTTAGAGAATATTAATTATAATGGTCAATCCGTAGAATGGGTTTTAGCAAAAGTTAACAAGTGGTAAGGCAAGGTATTGTCCACCGTTGAGAGGTGACGCTATCAGTCAACTCAAGTAAGGGAGGAACCGTTCCCATTGTAACTGTTACCCAAGTTACTACATCCAATTGCTACTATACAGTGACGTCACCAACTTATTTCGTCCTCTTCCACCCACAATTTCAGAGGCAACGTTACCAGAGGAGGATTGTCTGTTCTACTTAGTGTTCCCAAAGAGACAGGGAACTATAATTGGAGGAGGCTATGACCATTTAGTCTATTATTTCACCGTGGCAACAAATTTATTATAAAGAGATCCAATATAAGTAGAAGGGAGGTTTAGATCGAAGGTAAATGTACCGCCCCCTAAAAAAACGAATCAAAGACGAAAAGATTGCTTCGGGTCTGAAAATAAAAAGAAAAATAGATTCAATCCAAATCTGCTACAGGAAGTTATAGAGCCTTTTTTTTATCCCATAACAGAAACTGTCTCACAAAGAGACTGGTGAAACGAACTGCAAACTATTTCGTATTTATTTACATATTCCACAAAGAGCAGTGAAACAATCCATATAGTCATCTTCTAAAAAAAGCCATTAAATCAAACTTAACGCTAAAACAATACCCCGGTATTTGTAGGTGCGGTTTGGGTTGGAAAATTAGCTTTTTTCCTGTTTCATTCACCGAATACAAACACATCAGATGATGTCAAGGACACTGTATATAGTTCTGACATCAACTGGGCAGAGTATTGTGTGATTGTGTTACAAAGAATCCGAAAAAAGCTGAAAGAGGAATAGACAAAGGTGTTTTCTGTAATGAAATTTTGTGACAGTCATTATTATATTTTTAATTATTATTCTAAGTTCTCACCGTTATACAATTTAAATTGTATCTATTAAAGACCGTGGACAGGCTGGTGATGTCAATCTGATGAGGTTGAGGGATGAGGATTTGATGAGACAAGCTTTAAAATATTTTACTGAACAGGGTGTCTAGTAAAATAGCTTGAAGAAATTCCCTGAGTTTTCCCTGACTTTTCCTCTTTTCGATGTCTATAGAAAGCCCAGTTTACATTGGGCCCATCCATTGATATCTGAAGGATCTTGGATAGATCCAGAACACCTTTTAAGAACGAATTGAGTAACTCTTTTGCTTTGGTGTCTGTAAGGAACACAGAACCAAAATATCGAGCTTTCACTTCATCCGTCTCTGCATCCCAATACCTAACACTCAAATCCATTTGGGCTCTTTGTGATATTTTGTTTAAACTTTCATCAAAGCCAATTACATAGTTAGAATTTGAATTTAATGATGTCAGTAACAGGTCTTTAAAATAATTTGATAAACCGAATACAACACTATAGGAAATTTTATCTTTCCGCAATCTCATGTTCTGTGCAATGGTGCTATCAGGGAACATCATTGGAAGAGGCACACACTACCTTCTGCATTGCGTACAGAAGTGTTGCATTACTAAATTCACACACCATATAATCTCTGCTTCGGTCACTTTATCTTTCAGTTTATATTTATCCTAAGGAAGGAGGGGAGGTAATGACGACATCTGCATGACGCGATTGCCCGCTACGGCAATGAAAACCGGAACCTTCCATGTTGAAATAAACAGTGTAAAAATAATCACCGTCAAATAAAACATATACTATCACGAGGCTAGACAAATAGCTGGCTACGAATGTTTACACAGCATTCTGTGTGGTCAGAAACAGACTGAGTTATCTGTTATCCCTACCCGTTCATATGATAACAGAACCACTACGCACCCCAAGGCCACGGTTCAGGCTAAAACTTCCCAGCTGTACCAACTCGAAACATTTAATATTTATTGACATAAGTCCTGAAGTCATAGCAATGGGCTTATCAAATAAATAATGGGCATCTAAATAAAGAAGTGTTATTTCCTGACTGCCCTGCCCCTAAACCAGCCCGCTGGCTTACAATACCAAATATTCGAGAGCAATGGCCACTAGTTTTGTTTTTAATCAAAATAAATATTTTCCCGATTTTTTAAAATTTTCCCTGAATTTTCCAGAATCTTAAAATTCCCTGACTTTTCCAGGTTTTCCCTGTCACTAGACACCCTGTGAAAAGACCGACCCTCAACGGATAATCCATGTTATTGGATACGTACTGGTTTTCATCAGGACTTAACGAGGACGTTGAACATGATGACGTGAGCTGTGGCTAAAGAAGATTTTACATATCTTGCACAAACCGTACAACACTGACCAAAACATTTCATCCACCAGCTGCTGCTGAATGTACCGGAAGTCATCTTTCCCATGATAAAATCCAGTTCCGATGCAACATTCCCAACATGTCCCATCGAGCTTCAAGTTATTGAAAGTGCCCTACAATTTCTACGGAACCATTATATTGCGATCTTTCATTCAGTGGGAAGTAGACGCACAACAATGGTTGGCTGTTTTACTCGGCACAAAGATGAGCGAGGTGATTTGATCTTTTTAGCCTTTGAAATCGCCTCGATTAAAAATTATTATCCCAGCAATATTACACAGTTTAAGAGGGAATTAGTAACCCATTGACGGGATTACTCAGAGACTGTTTAGCCTTGGGTTACTCGAGCAACATTGACAACTCGTCCCCCAAACTGAGAAGAAGAGTTTCACGGGAATAAAGCCCATCAATCTCACAGAGGTTCTATTAAAGACATTGGGAAGGTGGGTTGGTGATGTCTATCTACAGAAGATCCCTTGTAAGAAAATTATTACTCTACAGAAAACACCACCGAGATGGAATTAAACCTCTTGTAGGCCTCTTCTATATAGCAAGGTCACTGAATACTCACTTGTTAAGTTGCATCTATGTAAGTCGAATAAACACAGGAGACACTTTTCTCAAGATGAGTTGGAAATCCTTACAATTATTGTCGTGAGATTTATCTGTCTTGACAATATCTTCTAACCTAACTATGGCAGAAACGTTTTCGGATACTATCTCTAACTTGATCTCATAAGTAGCTTCTACACTATAAAATCATTGAAACGTTGAACGATCTGTGGAGAGCAAGTACGTGTCGCCCCAAACAATATCCAATTTTAATCTTTTTAATAAAAGAACCCGTGGTTATTTCTACTCTCGGTTATTGTTTTATTAATAAAAAAATAACAGGTTTAGTACATTTTATTAACATTAATAATTAAATATCTAAAGACTTGATGTGACCAACATAGTAACGTAATACACGGTGAACTATAATACATATTACTCGTCCCTCCGCTAAAACAGGACGTTGAATCTACTCCTGTGATCAGTTTTAAAACTCTGGGGTTTTTTATGTTTAGTTTTACTTCTATGGTCATATGTGTTTATAACCTCTTAATTTTGGTTTACTCTTTGTGATCAGTTTTAAAACTCTGGGGTTTTTTATGTTTAGTTTTACTTCTATTGTCATATGTGTTTATAACCTCTTAATTTGGGTTTACTCTTTGTGATCAGTTTTAAAACTCTGGGGTTTTTTATGTTTAGTTTTACTTCTAATGTCATATGTGTTTATAACCTCTTAATTTGGGTTTACTCTTTGTGATCAGTTTTAAAACTCTGGGGTTTTTTATGTTTAGTTTTACTTCTATTGTCATATGTGTTTATAACCTCTTAATTTTGGTTTACTCTTTGTGATCAGTTTTAAAACTCTGGGGTTTTTTATGTTTAGTTTTACTTCTATTGTCATATGTGTTTATAACCTCTTAATTTGGGTTTACTCTTTGTGATCAGTTTTAAAACTCTGGGGTTTTTTATGTTTAGTTTTACTTCTATTGTCATATGTGTTTAAAACCTCTTAATTTTGGTTTACTCTTTGTGATCAGTTTTAAAACTCTGGGGTTTTTTATGTTTAGTTTTACTTCTATTGTCATATGTGTTTATAACCTCTTAATTTGGGTTTACTCTTTGTGATCAGTTTTAAAACTCTGGGGTTTTTTATGTTTAGTTTTACTTCTATTGTCATATGTGTTTATAACCTCTTAATTTGGGTTTACTCTTTGTGATCAGTTTTAAAACTCTGGGGTTTTTTATGTTTAGTTTTACTTCTATTGTCATATGTGTTTATAACCTCTTAATTTTGGTTTACTCTTTGTGATCAGTTTTAAAACTCTGGGGTTTTTTATGTTTAGTTTTACTTCTATTGTCATATGTGTTTATAACCTCTTAATTTGGGTTTACTCTTTGTGATCAGTTTTAAAACTCTGGGGTTTTTTATGTTTAGTTTTACTTCTATTGTCATATGTGTTTATAACCTCTTAATTTTGGTTTACTCTTTGTGATCAGTTTTAAAACTCTGGGGTTTTTTATGTTTAGTTTTACTTCTATTGTCATATGTGTTTATAACCTCTTAATTTGGGTTTACTCTTTGTGATCAGTTTTAAAACTCTGGGTTTTTTTATATTTAGGTTTTTCCTTTATCGATATAAAACTTAACGGCCTTTTAATATTGTGCTGTACTGTTTGTGATCATAAGATCCTATTGTTTTCTTTTGTTTACTCTTTTTCTCTTTGTTTTTAGACCTTTACAGCCTCTTTGATATTTCATTAAACCGGAAGTTTAATACGTATTTCCATTAAAACCTTCGTGACATTAAGTAGGCGAGCTAGACGGGTCGAAGCAGGTTGGGTGAGGCGAACAAAATGACGTCATGTGACTATGATATGATGTCATGCACGTAACGGTCTACACCTGTCCTAAGCCAATCTTGGCTCTACACACGTTTATGCGCCATTACAACTGACATATTTAAACACGGGATAGTTGCTGAAAACAAAAATTAGGTAATGTAGCATCTAATACGGGTCTTTGAGGACTGTTCTTGTTAAATTTTTTTCTAAATACTGCATTTAATAGAAATTTTAAAAACTAAAAATCTGTTTGTAAACGCGGTTTAGAAGGATAAAATTTAGAACTGTTAACATGATAATTTTTACATTGATTCTGTATAATCGTTCTACAGAGCTTGCGTCAGTATGATTAGAAGATTGTGTTGTGTGTATATGTGTGCGTGCTCACGCATATATCTCTGCGTATGGCGGAATGCGGACGTGCCATTGAGCCCTTATTATGACTCGTAAGTATTTTATGATATTCCCGAGAAAACGTCTCCGACTTGATAGTCTAATGCCTTGAGGATGTGGAGCTATTGTTGCTTTGCGACCTGGTCCAAAGGCTTAGTGCATTCAAGCCAGCGCACTGGCTTACTTGGTTCTTGCGTTGCTGGAGGCGCTAAGTGATTCACTGCTGTAGTACCTGCCTACTCTCTCACGCTTTTCATCTCAAGGTCTCACAAGACAGAGTTGCAGAGATACCGTGGGGCCTTCACCATGGATGGGCATACTTAATTTTGGAAGCGCTAGATAAGTTGTAGATTGCTGCTCTTCCTGTAACCTCAGAATAGCAACCCGTATGTTAATACGTGCTTGAGCACTTGCTTGTACACCAGACATTTATTGTAAGGGATCCACTCAGAATACCGACCTACGAGCCACGATATCCCAAGAGCCTTCTGTACAGGATCTCCAGTTCGTCTGTTTTAATCTTCAAATGGGATCTCTAGTTCAGTTTAGTTTCTAACGTTAGAACTAAGTACAGTGCGTGAGGTTTAACCGTGTCTCTGACCTTGAGATCGCTAGGCTGGACTGGGCTGCAGCTCGGGGCAAAACCCAATACTTCAGAAAACATCAGTGTCGTGTTTAAAGTGGAAACAGCTTTAATTAACTAAATAATACTTTAATAGTTTGATGTAGTCATGATCTTTAAATGTGTTGCTCTGCTTCTGCAAAGAAAGAGTCGCGATTACGAAAGAGACGATATATGTATTGTAATGTTTTCAGTTAGGCTAGTAGACAAATACTAGAGCGGAACGAGGGATACCGTTAAACCTTACGCACTGTATTTTATGATGTAATTTCAGTGCTGCTTTAATATTTATTTATGTGTTATTTAATGGGTGGTACTATAGCTTTAATAAATGTTTAGCTCCTGAAGATGATTCCAATTGGAAATCGAGACATAAGAGTAAGATTTGATAACTAATTGGTGGTTATTCCATTGTTTGGTCTATAATTGGTTTTAATAAATAAAATTAATTATAAACTATAGTCGTAGAATTATATATGTACAATTTCAAATAACTTAGTCTAAATCGCTTCATATGAGAGTACTTGACATTATCCATAGCAGTAATAATTTAAATAAATGAAATCTCTGTACCACAAATGAATTTTTCTTTTATTTAAAACCTTATATACATTTCAACTGCGTAGCAATCATCCTCAGAGGTAATTTACAATAAAAATAGTATTATTACTATTAATATTATTATTATATTATTTTTTATTGCAAATCACCTCTGCGGATGATTACTATGCAATTTAAATATACATTAAGTTTTAAAAAAAAGAAAAATTCATTTGTGGTATAGAGGTTTCATTTATTTAAATTAAACATTACGCCACAATTGTTTTATACAGTTACTTCATTGTACTAATTTCGATTATGCCAATAAATCGAGTTAAAATATCTTGATATTGCTCAATATAGCGTTTGACTTAATGCAGTTACTTTATTTGGACCCTACATTCTGCTTCCCCTGTATATCGCACGTGCAGCCAGAGCGTACAATACTGCTAATCTATCTAACGTGATAACCAATGCTTTAGCACAAAAGTGTCACTTTCCTGTATACTGGACTCTATCCATTTACTTTCTGCGGCAACGATTTTAACTGTAATTTCACAACACACCTACAAAACCGGAATGCACACGGAATCTCTTCCGATAATCGATAGATAATCTCAAATTACGGCGTGGAAAATAATGCGACACCATGAAAACTCCGTCGCGCGGTTTTAGTGCCGCTTGCTTTGGGCCGACAGCCGCCATTCGTTGCGGTCTCCGACGATCGTCTGCCCTAGATAACTCTTCCGTGCGGTTGGCTTTGCATTTTTTAAATGCATAATTATGTTACCGTTTATTCATGACTAATTGACATCGTTTAAAGCTCATGGAAAAAATCTACTCCGATCTTCAAATAATAGAGACCGATAGCCTTCCTACTGAATTTCCTTTAATTTTAAATTTAACATTATTTCAAGTTTAAGTTTAAAATCAGCTTGTATCCTTGGTAATTTCTTGTGTTTTATATTTTAATTTTTTTTATTTTACAAAAATTATTTATTTTAATCTATATTACAACTCGACCAATTTATTTGAACTTACCATCTGATTTCTTGGGTCTAATCTCATCCAATATTTGAATGTGAGAAAGAGATCCTAAACAAGACGATAGTCTCCAGTTTCTAGGTATTTTTGTAGTTTTTTTCGTCTAACTTAATATACTTTGTTTTCTTCTACGTGTAACTCCAGTCTCATGTGCAAAGGAGTGGAAGTCTCAGCCTCTTTTGGTCTCTTTCGATTAAATTGAACTTAACACCGCAAGAGTTAAAGGCAAAATGACCACTGACAAAGTGGAAACCCTTTTTTAGCCCATTTTGACTGGGAGAATCCAAAACATTGAAAGTTATTAGCAAATAGTTTAGGGGTAGATGACCTGGATTGACAAATGGAGTCGGGTTTGTACGATTTTTTCGCTTGTCAAATTTACAACTCACCCTCGTCAATTGCTATAGTTTCCTCATGTACACATATTTCTCTGTACGCATTTTAGTGCCACCAATGAAACATCCAAACATCAAAACTAAGAAGGTTTAGAAGCGTTAACGTCCACAAATATGACGTCATCGAGCATTTTACGACAGAGAAGGTAAGGGAAGGATATAAAACTCCACTGATCCGGAGCGTAGACATGGAGCGGTGGCCTTGAGGTACTACTCTGGAGGTCTAATGCTAATGGAAAACTACGAGTGCAGGAAAGAACGACTCAAAATGGAATACAGATACTAAGTAACAAAAACAGTGTTTAATTTAAATACATAAAACATCTATACCATAAATAACTTTTTCAATTATTCAATACCTTATGTACATTTCAAATGCATAGCAATCATCATCATACAAAACAAACTACTCAAAAAACAAAACAAAAAACACAGTAGGCTGTTTTGCAAATTACCTCTGAGGACGATTGCTATGCAATTGAAAAGTACATCAGATTTTGAATGAATGAAAACGTTATTTATAGCATAACGATTTTATTTGTTTAAATTAAACATTGCACCGCAGTTGATTTATAGAGTTATTACAGAAAAATGTTGTCAAACTTTTGTCTCAGTATAAACTCAGCCAGTGGATGCTGAAGCAAGAAAAGTACATAGAACAACAATCCTGGTATTAGATGACGCAAAGTTAATTCTTAGAAAGGCCCTCCACGGAAACGGGAGAAAGAAAGGAGATTCACCAGTATCAATGAAGGCTTGTTAGTATAAACTCAGCCAGTGGATGCTGAAGCAAGAAAAGTACATAGAACAACAATCCTGGTATTAGATGACGCAAAGTTTATTCTTAGAACGGCCCTCCACGGAAACGGGAGAAAAAAAGGAGATTCGCCAGTATCAATGAAGGCTTGTTAGTATAAACTCAGCCAGTGGATGTTGAAGCAAGAAAAGTACATAGAACAACAATCCTGTTATTAGATGACGCAAAGTTAATTCTTAGAACGGCCCTCCACGGAAACGGGAGAAAGAAAGGAGATTCGCCAGTATCAATGAAGGCTTGTCATTATAAACTCAGCCAGTGGATGCTGAAGCAAGAAAAGTACATAGAACAACAATCCTGGTATTAGATGACGCAAAGTTAATTCTTAGAACGGCCCTCCACGGAAACGGGAGAAAGAAAGGAGATTCACCAGTATCAATGAAGGCTTGTTAGTATAAACTCAGCCAGTGGATGCTGAAGCAAGAAAAGTACATAGAACAACAATCCTGGTATTAGATGACGCAAAGTTAATTCTTAGAACGGCCCTCCACGGAAACGGGAGAAAGAAAGGAGATTCGCCAGTATCAATGAAGGCTTGTCATTATAAACTCAGCCAGTGGATGCTGAAGCAAGAAAAGTACATAGAACAACAATCCTGGTATTAGATGACGCAAAGTTAATTCTTAGAACGGCCCTCCACGGAAACGGGAGAAAGAAAGGAGATTCACCAGTATCAATGAAGGCTTGTTAGTATAAACTCAGCCAGTGGATGCTGAAGCAAGAAACGTACATAGAACAACAATCCTGGTATTAGATGACGCAAAGTTAATTCTTAGAACGGCCCTCCACGGAAACGGGAGAAAGAAAGGAGATTCACCAGTATCAATGAAGGCTTGTTAGTATAAACTCAGCCAGTGGATGCTGAAGCAAGAAAAGTACATAGAACAACAATCCTGGTATTAGATGACGCAAAGTTAATTCTTAGAAAGGCCCTCCACGGAAACGGGAGAAAGAAAGGAGATTCACCAGTATCAATGAAGGCTTGTTAGTATAAACTCAGCCAGTGGATGTTGAAGCAAGAAACGTACATAGAACAACAATCCTGGTATTAGATGACGCAAAGTTAATTCTTAGAAAGGCCCTCCACGGAAACGGGAGAAAGAAAGGAGATTCACCAGTATCAATGAAGGCTTGTTAGTATAAACTCAGCCAGTGGATGCTGAAGCAAGAAAAGTACATAGAACAACAATCCTGGTATTAGATGACGCAAAGTTTATTCTTAGAACGGCCCTCCACGGAAACGGGAGAAAAAAAGGAGATTCGCCAGTATCAATGAAGGCTTGTTAGTATAAACTCAGCCAGTGGATGTTGAAGCAAGAAAAGTACATAGAACAACAATCCTGTTATTAGATGACGCAAAGTTAATTCTTAGAACGGCCCTCCACGGAAACGGGAGAAAGAAAGGAGATTCGCCAGTATCAATGAAGGCTTGTCATTATAAACTCAGCCAGTGGATGCTGAAGCAAGAAAAGTACATAGAACAACAATCCTGGTATTAGATGACGCAAAGTTAATTCTTAGAACGGCCCTCCACGGAAACGGGAGAAAGAAAGGAGATTCACCAGTATCAATGAAGGCTTGTTAGTATAAACTCAGCCAGTGGATGCTGAAGCAAGAAAAGTACATAGAACAACAATCCTGTTATTAGATGACGCAAAGTTAATTCTTAGAACGGCCCTCCACGGAAACGGGAGAAAGAAAGGAGATTCGCCAGTATCAATGAAGGCTTGTCATTATAAACTCAGCCAGTGGATGCTGAAGCAAGAAAAGTACATAGAACAACAATCCTGGTATTAGATGACGCAAAGTTAATTCTTAGAACGGCCCTCCACGGAAACGGGAGAAAGAAAGGAGATTCACCAGTATCAATGAAGGCTTGTTAGTATAAACTCAGCCAGTGGATGCTGAAGCAAGAAACGTACATAGAACAACAATCCTGGTATTAGATGACGCAAAGTTAATTCTTAGAACGGCCCTCCACGGAAACGGGAGAAAGAAAGGAGATTCACCAGTATCAATGAAGGCTTGTTAGTATAAACTCAGCCAGTGGATGCTGAAGCAAGAAAAGTACATAGAACAACAATCCTGGTATTAGATGACGCAAAGTTAATTCTTAGAACGGCCCTCCACGGAAACGGGAGAAAGAAAGGAGATTCACCAGTATCAATGAAGGCTTGTTAGTATAAACTCAGCCAGTGGATGCTGAAGCAAGAAAAGTACATAGAACAACAATCCTGGTATTAGATGACGCAAAGTTAATTCTTAGAACGGCCCTCCACGGAAACGGGAGAAAGAAAGGAGATTCACCAGTATCAATGAAGGCTTGTTAGTATAAACTCAGCCAGTGGATGCTGAAGCAAGAAAAGTACATAGAACAACAATCCTGGTATTAGATGACGCAAAGTTAATTCTTAGAACGGCCCTCCACGGAAACGGGAGAAAAAAAAGGAGATTCACCAGTATCAATGAAGGCTTGTTAGTATAAACTCAGCCAGTGGATGCTGAAGCAAGAAACGTACATAGAACAACAATCCTGGTATTAGATGACGCAAAGTTAATTCTTAGAACGGCCCTCCACGGAAACGGGAGAAAGAAAGGAGATTCACCAGTATCAATGAAGGCTTGTTAGTATAAACTCAGCCAGTGGATGCTGAAGCAAGAAACGTACATAGAACAACAATCCTGGTATTAGATGACGCAAAGTTAATTCTTAGAACGGCCCTCCACGGAAACGGGAGAAAGAAAGGAGATTCACCAGTATCAATGAAGGCTTGTTAGTATAAACTCAGCCAGTGGATGTTGAAGCAAGAAACGTGCATAGAACAACAATCCTGGTATTAGATGACGCAAAGTTAATTCTTAGAACGGCCCTCCACGGAAACGGGAGAAAGAAAGGAGATTCACCAGTATCAATGAAGGCTTGTTAGTATAAACTCAGCCAGTGGATGTTGAAGCAAGAAACGTACATAGAACAACAATCCTGGTATTAGATGACGCAAAGTTAATTCTTAGAACGGCCCTCCACGGAAACGGGAGAAAGAAAGGAGATTCACCAGTATCAATGAAGGCTTGTTAGTATAAACTCAGCCAGTGGATGTTGAAGCAAGAAACGTACATAGAACAACAATCCTGGTATTAGATGACGCAAAGTTAATTCTTAGAACGGCCCTCCACGGAAACGGGAGAAAGAAAGGAGATTCACCAGTATCAATGAAGGCTTGTTAGTATAAACTCAGCCAGTGGATGCTGAAGCAAGAAACGTACATAGAACAACAATCCTGGTATTAGATGACGCAAAGTTAATTCTTAGAACGGCCCTCCACGGAAACGGGAGAAAGAAAGGAGATTCACCAGTATCAATGAAGGCTTGTTAGTATAAACTCAGCCAGTGGATGTTGAAGCAAGAAACGTGCATAGAACAACAATCCTGGTATTAGATGACGCAAAGTTAATTCTTAGAACGGCCCTCCACGGAAACGGGAGAAAGAAAGGAGATTCACCAGTATCAATGAAGGCTTGTTAGTATAAACTCAGCCAGTGGATGTTGAAGCAAGAAACGTACATAGAACAACAATCCTGGTATTAGATGACGCAAAGTTAATTCTTAGAACGGCCCTCCACGGAAACGGGAGAAAGAAAGGAGATTCACCAGTATCAATGAAGGCTTGTTAGTATAAACTCAGCCAGTGGATGTTGAAGCAAGAAACGTACATAGAACAACAATCCTGGTATTAGATGACGCAAAGTTAATTCTTAGAACGGCCCTCCACGGAAACGGGAGAAAGAAAGGAGATTCGCCAGTATCAATGAAGGCTTGTTAGTATAAACTCAGCCAGTGGATGCTGAAGCAAGAAAAGTACATAGAACAACAATCCTGGTATTAGATGACGCAAAGTTAATTCTTAGAACGGCCCTCCACGGAAACGGGAGAAAGAAAGGAGATTCACCAGTATCAATGAAGGCTTGTTATTATAAAATTAAAGCCCGGACGCTTAATGTGACCACTTGTTTACTGGATCTATTTATTTTAGAAATGAATGCTCAGCCAACATTAATATTTTCCCAACATAAATCTGGAAAACGATTGGATGTCTCTCTTTATTCTACTTGAGAGGAAGTTTACTTTGTGTAAACGATTCTGCACACGGTATGCTATAGCTTTCCCCTCTCCAAGAGTTGGTTTTTAAAAACAAGTAATACAAATAAAATCTAAGTAAATTCCTACTGACGTTAAGAAAGAAATATTTTATTTTAGTTACCCTAGAGCACTATTTATGATATTGTGTGGTAACCATGGCAACAGTTTAAGGTAGTACAATGGAGGTTTCGACGACAACCAGATAGGGTCATGTACATCTTTGAGAAATATAAATTTCTAAGTATTGTAAAGTTGGGACAGTGCCAAGACGCGCTAGATTTCGAACTTGAAGATTTCTAGTTCGAATCCGGCTGGACCCGACAAATTTCATAATTCAATTATTGAATGAATATTTCCAAAACCAACTGTCATCTATTATAATTTTTAAAAAACGTATTTGAACTTGACTGGATGAACAAAAACGTATTTTATTAACGTTTGAAAATTTGCACAATATATGTCAGAAGAGTGTCAGCTAATAGAAGGAATTTAAAAATAAGTCTGGGGATACATTCCGCCAGCAGATCCTGTTCGACCCTTCACAGGTAATGCAGGTTGAGGATCATATTTTCATATGACCTTTCTATGAACACTTTTCCCTTGTATTTTTATATCCTTCGCCTTTGTATACCTTATCTAGACAAGTCCATGTTTGACAGTTTTGGCCCCGCCTTCATTATTGGTCCCGCCTATTTGGGACAAGTTTTTCTTGATTTGTATTTAATTTTAATTTTGGAACAGATTTAGATTTTAACATTATAGTCAACTCATTTTGTATTCATTTATTTACCAACTATTTAACTGGATATTACAACTATTCTTTGAGCTTAGCTTGTGAGGTTATGTTGAAACAAATAAAAGACATACACAAGACTCACAAATTAACAATTTATTTACTCATACGCGTTTCAATGACAAAGTCATCATTATCAATGAGTGTTACATCTGAGAGTTGTAAGTTAGAGTTTGTAGAAGAACACTCAATGATGATGATGATGACTTTTTCATTGATTTTTTTTTCTTTTTCTTTTTTTTCTTTTTTTCCCTTTTTTTCTTTTTTTCCTTTTTTTTCTTCTTTTTTTTTTCATTGAAACGCGTATGAGTAAATAAATGATTTTTTGTGAGTCTTGTGTATGTATTTTATTTGTTTTAACTGGGTTGTATATTTCTAAAGTTTCAATATTATTAATGTCTCATTTTTATCTTATTTTATTAGCTTCATTGCTTTTTCAATTTTTCTTGGTATACGTCCTTCTTTGAGATGTGTTGTTAAATTTGGATCTCGTCTTTTCCTTTATTTTTTACCTTTCTTTAGCGAAACAGTCATACTACTGTACTGCTTAAAACTACAATCAATTTTAAAAAATATTAAAAATTATTTTTTATCGAAAAATGATTCAATTCCCCCTGACATGTTTTTAAGAGCTACTGCTCAATCATGTTACTTTAAAGATACCGTGAAGGTAAAGATTAAAGCAATTATTCCAAGTTTGCGTTGAGGAATGCAAGACCTCGTGCTGAGCAGTTACTGTGCACAAAGCAACACGCTAATAACTTCTCGCTTTTCAGTAATTCCCAAGTCAGCTGTTTCCTCCGTGACCGGAGATGTGGCAACGTTGTATTGCATGATCAATACATACAGTCCGTCTTCTACAGGTTGTCTTGTTCTGACGTTGTTGTTAGTTGAACGTTTTGCTACTGTTGACGAATCAAAACAGTGCAAATTAAAGACCGTCAAACATTCCGTTGCGAAAGGATTCACAAAGTTTAGTCACTTATGATTGGCCTATTTTTTGCGGGCATGCGTGGTTGTTCATACCCTCAAACTACGAAGTCGACAAACTTATCGAAATAAATAAACTTCATAAATAACAAAATGTTCTCAAAGTTGCTAGTTTTTTACTTCTAGGTTTAACTCTAAAGGCAGAGTTAACCCCTTACATAAGGTTAGAGGATCTCGGGGAAACGATGTTAGACATCTGCTGGTACGGAACTGCCCGTTGTAATGGATATCACGTGACCCCCTTTACCACTCACAAATGGTTTAATCTGATTGGTTCTGCAGTGAGCTTTAAATGCTTTTTAATATTTTTCTGTCTGAAGTTTAAGGATGACAGACTTGACAAAGAGGGAGTATAAGAACCAAAGCCCACTACCTTAAGCCTTACCTCGCCTATTCTATTCTATGTGCGAGCCCTTTATTTCATAGATCCCAAATGGTCTGCTTCGATACAATAGTCCGTTAAGACTTGCGATTACCGGTAATTTTATAACTATAGTAAGTTTTTCAAAAAGCCTAATAAGAAAAAACTGTTTCTATCGTACTAAGGCATAAGTAATGAATTACGACTAAATACATTTTCTCCAAGTTTTTTTTTAACAAATTTAATTTAATTATAAGTTCCTGTTACTCATAGTATTATTAAATTTCAACTCAAAGTTTCGTCGAATATCAAATTCGCGAGTGTAACATATTACGTTATGTGTATAAATGAAAGTCTTCTGCCTTTTCTAACATTAAAACATAGTTTTTCGTTGACGCGTTTAACTTCATTTTATGTTAGTTAAATATTCACAATATTAGAACCTGAACACTTTAAAGCAGCGGTTCTCAACCTGGGGGGCGTAGAAGAATTCCAGGGGAGGCGTCAACAAATTTTTAAAAAAATTGAATTTGATGTTGGGTACAAACACACAATCATTGAAATTTCTTTATAGCTTAATAGAGCTATAAAGCTCTATTTCTTTACTCAACGAAGTTTTCTTTCTTTCCAAAATCTCGTCGATGATACCCAAAGTCTTCCAAAAGACCTAGTAAATGAAATGAAGGGCCTAATACCTGAGCATTTGTTGTCTCTGAAGAACAAAATCGGAGCTTATTTCCCAGATATAAGCTCGGAAAACTGGGAATTCAAGTTAACAAGAGACCCCTTTCAAATCAACATTGATATACCTTCTGATCACATTCAAGAACAAACAATTGATTTGCAATGTGATTCCAAAGCTAAATTGCATTTCCCAAACATGGATCTCGAAGATTTCTGGCTACTATATCTTCCTGTTTACCCAGAAGTAGCAATGGAGGCAGTCAAGTTGCTTGTACAATTTTCATCAACTTATCTATGCGAGACAGGATTTTCAACCCTGGCTAATATAAAATCTAAATATCGAGCCAGACTAGATGTGAAAAGTGACCAGCGGTGTTCTTTGTCAAAATTTCATCCAAACATACAAAAAATAGTTAACGAGAAACAGTGCCAGCCCTCACACTAGCACTACAAAAGTAGCGAACATTTTTCTGGTTATTACTTAAACATATTGTAAGTAAATTTATCATATATAAGTCTAAATTAACTTAATCCGTGAAGGGAGGCGTGACCTCACACCAAAGTGTGAAGGGGGGCTCAGAGCCTAAAAGGTTGAGAGCCCCTGCTTTAAAGGACCGTTAACGTGAGATGTTCTGAGCACTTGAAGGCTCAGAATTTCCTTGCAGTGTTTTTAATTTATTATTTTTTTTTACCATGATATTCTTTGTTTTAAGGCGAAACCCATATTTACACAATGACTCCCGGGAAACATTATCTTAACCTATGCTGGAACTGAACTCGCTTCTTCCACCGTCCAGAAAAAACCATGGCTTTTGCAATAGGTAATACTGTTGTAAATAATAAAATTATATATATATATATATATATATATATATATATATAAGTACAGTATAGCCCGCAAGTGTGTGTATTGATGTTAAAAGTAAATGCAAAAATCAAAATTAGAGAAAGGCCAAAGCTAAATAGTATTAATAGTTGGAGTCTATTGGCAACCGTAAAGGCTTAGTTTTTTTCCAATTCTCCAACTCTGTCCGAAGGAAGGTCGACAAAACAATGTTATTTTCGGATCATTGGCTGAGATAGGGATGGTCGATATTTCTGTTGCGGTGACTTGGTCACTGATAATCGGTTGTCGCTGGTGGTACCAGTGATAAAATATGGAAAATGCCTGTGACAACGGAGGCAAAACGTTGTCGTCATTGGCTGGAAAGCTACTGATATATTACCGCGGTTGTCATTGGTTTATTTGTCGCTCGGTTCACGGCGCCGATCATCGTACAGTGTCGTTGCGTCAAGGGGGAGTTGTGATTGGGCAAAATGTCGCCGTCAATGAATTTATAGTTACTGATATTTTACCGAGGCTGTCATTGGTCGATTTGTGTCAGATTTCAGGACAGTGACAGTGTTGTGTGGCGTAGACGCTATAGTTTGTTTTTAGTTTCGTATGAGTTTATTTTTAAATAAAATGTTGTTTCCGAAAAAGGAAAAAAGCGAGGTATAAACTCCTATAATTATCCTAATTTATGCAAACTAGTGAAACATTTTCGTGGACTGCCCACATCCGTACCTTGCGAGCGTCTACTCTATAAGGGAGGTTACATTTTAAAAGACAGAAGATCTCGATTAAGTCTTGATAAGGTCTGAACAACCAGTTTTGTTAATACAAACATCCAATACTGTAAATAAACTGTGTTTTGTGATTAAACCCTATGTTGTAAATAAACTGTTATTTTGTAGTTTTATATAAGATTATATAATTTATTACTCAAGTGTATGTGTTACAGTAACTTAATGATAATAATGTCACCGGCACTGTCTTTCGTCACCAGAGTGGTATGTCTGCCTGTTATTGGCTCAGTATCCCTTGTCACCGGTACTAAAGTCACTGATCCAAGTCTGGCGCTGTCACTAAAATCTCCGATCCGTTAAAGTCACTGGATCGACCATCCCTAAGTTGAGGCTGTTCTTAGCTTTTCCGCCCCCAACAGATGTGAACCTGACAATTCCTTGGGTCTAAATCTCTCCCAGTTTGCCATCAACCTGTTGTTCGAAACACATTCGCAAATGGTTTCTCCTAAATGGGCCTTTTGACAGACGCGAAATTTCTTCTAGTTAGAATTAAAATAGAAATAAAAAAACAACTGTTTTGCGAGTCAAGTATATTTTATTCTGCTACGGAGACGTTTCGATAATTGAACCTTTATCGGTCATCAGACCCCCATTATAGTTATTTTTAAACGGATTTAACCTATAAGAAACTTTATTTCGGCAAGATGTAGGACAGTGTAATGTGTCCCTTATAGGTTATCTTCCTTTATAACCAAATTGTAGAATGGGCAATAATAGGGACTAATGATGATAACTATCTCACTATCGAAACGCCGCCGCAGCAGAATAAAATACTATACTTGATTCGCAAATCAGCCGGTTTTTATTTCTACTGACAAATCTCTGCAATTGTAACATGAAATACACAAAAAATATAATAACTCGGGTCGTATAGTTAGTTAATCTTAGTTTCGGCTACGGAAGTGCAAGCAAAAGTATTTTGCCACACCGCTACTTTGTGACAGTTGAGAATTCCAAGTCAATTCCTTTGCAACTGCTACAAAATACACGCTGGCGAGCTTGTAGTGAGCTCCTAAAGTACAGGGACAATATGCATAGTTGCATACACTATCTACCAGTATAACGCTTACGGCATACGTTATCAAACAAGATTTTACCTAACGCGGTTTTATTGAGATTATAAAACAAAAAAAATGTATTTAAATCAATCTGTCTCTAAAACGTTGCTTCTACAGTTCTAGAGAAACGACGCCATCTAGGCTCCATTCGGAACTGGGTCACACGAGTAATTGATAGAGTACACTGACATACATTACTTATAATTCGCAGTTTTCCTGTATTTTATATCTCTAAGCCGACCGATAAACTGACCATGCAACACTTGTACTCGCTGTTTGTATTGCTGAATACAGTATTTCCAAATAATTCTGTTTATTACGATCAAGTAAACCTTAATCAATGAAACCATCTCCAATTAGGTATAAAACGTTCCTCAAAGTTTCGACTCATAATAGGAATCGTCTTCAGGGGCTTAAGATATATTTATAAAACTTCCATCAAATAACTCATGAATTCACGTATTAACGTATTAAAACAACACACATCACAATGACAATACGTTTTAAAAACATGTTACAAAATTCAATGAACTCAAAATAATTAAATTAAAAAATGTTTGTTTACTGAGCATTAAAAATGCCTGAGCTTTCTAAGGCGTTAGACGAAACATTGTCATACAAGACTTTAAAATTTAATTTGTTCACTTATGTTACACACTGAATTTTGTAAAATTTGTTTTTATTTTATAATTCTAAAAATGTCTATTTTCTGCAATTATGACGAGCCTAATCTAGCAGCTTGCTTTCTGAGGAACATTTGATAAATCAAACTTGTTCCAGTGGACGCCACCGACTTGATATTCTACTACTGCTGATGACGTGCTGTTATTGTCGCTTTGAGAGCAGGTCCAAAGGCTTAATGCGTTCAAGTCAGAGCACTGGCTTCCTGGGTTCTAGTGTTGCAGCCGTTCCAGCGGCGGCCTCTACTTTTAAACTTTTTATTTGAAAGTTTCTACATTTAATAGAGTTGCGGACATGCCATGAAACATTCATAACCTTATTTTAAACGATCTCGATGACTTTCAGACTTCTGCTCTTCGAAAGTTTCCAGGATAGCAACCCGTACTTGCTTCAAGATATCTCCATTTTAGACCTAAGGAGCAGGCTATTTAAGAGGTAGGATCGAACCATACGTCACTTTTAACAAGTATGCTGATTGGATCAGAGACAACAGGTGAGACCAGGGCGAGTGTAGAGGCAAAAGGTGCCGAGGGGAAAGTAGGCAGTGAGTCTCGAAGTATCGTCAACGCTGGACGACGCTCGTCTTACTCCGCTTTTTAAATGTTTTAAAAGTATTAAATTCTAATATCATGTGCTAAGTGCGGGGGATAGGTGGCTGCAAAAATGAGACATAGAGCAATACTTTATAACTAATTATAGGTTATGTCATTGTTTGGTCTATAATTAGTCTTAATAAAATAAATCAATTATAAACTATAGACGTAGATTTATACAAATACTATTTCAAAACACTTTCCCTAAATCGCTTCATATGAGAGTAGCCTGCTTGACATTATGCATAGCAATAATAGTTTCGAGTAGTGAGGTACATATAATGCAAGAATAGCCTATAAATTCAAAAAATCTTATTAAAAATATTTATTATATGTTTGAGTAAATTTTCTGCCTTTCCCAACGTTACAATGTTTTCCTCTGTTGACGCGTATCGGAGTGACTCCATTTTCAAATCTTGAATCGTACCAATTTATTTTTGTACGATTTAAGTTTTGAAAACGGAGTCACTCCGAAACGCGCCAACAAAGGAAAACATTGTAACGTTGGGAAAGGCAGAAAACTTTATTTATTGTGCTAATTTCGATTATACCAATAAATCGAGTTGAAATATCTTGCTATAACGTTTGACTTAATGCAGCCACTTTATTTGGACCCTACATTCTGCTACCCCTGTATATCGCACGTGCAGCAAGAGCGTACAATACTACTAATCTATCTAACGTGATAATCAATGCTTTAGCACAAAACGTGTCACTTTCCTGTAAACTGGAATCTATCCATCTACTTCCACAGCAACCTCACTCTATAAATACAGCAACACTACGAGCGCCCCCTCACACACACACACTAAACGCAAGCACTAGTTGCAATACTGCTTACCTCCGGCTCGCTATTGGACAGGTTCAGGAGTTGCTGCTGGACTGTCTGCACCCTCCTCTCAGCGCCCGCCAACTGTTCCTGGAGCTTTGGATCGTTGCTTTTGGCGATTTCGCTGCGCAAAGCTTCCACAAACCTCTGCTCCTTCTCCAGCATCAAGTTCAACGTGTGCACCCGTTGAAACTCCATCTGGCGTTTCTTCTCGAACTGCAAGACAGAACGTTTGGAGAAATTAACAAACACAACATGTGGTAAAATATAAAACAGGTGTGTGATGAATCTGTCTGGGCCACATTCGGGTGGGAAGTGCCTGAACTTAGTTATAGATTTTGATCTTCCGAAGATTAGCATATGGCAAAGACAGTCACGAAGATTAGCATATGGCCAAGACAGTCACGAAGATTAGCATATGGCCAAGACAGTCACAAAGATTAGCATATGGCAAAGACAGTCACGAAGATTAGCATATGGCAAAGACAGTCACGAAGATTAGCATATGGCAAAGACAGTCACGAAGATTAGCATATGGCAAAGACAGTCACGAAGATTAGCATATGGCAAAGACAGTCACGAAGATTAGCATATGGCAAAGACAGTCACGAAGATTAGCATATGGCAAAGACAGTCACGAAGATTAGCATATGGCAAAGACAGTCACAAAGATTAGCATATGGCAAAGACAGTCACGAAGATTAGCATATGGCAAAGACAGTCACGAAGATTAGCATATGGCAAAGACAGTCACGAAGATTAGCATATGGCAAAGACAGTCACGAAGATTAGCATATGGCAAAGACAGTCACGAAGATTAGCATATGGCAAAGACAGTCACGAAGATTAGCATATGGCAAAGACAGTCACGAAGATTAGCATATGGCAAAGACAGTCACGAAGATTAGCATATGGCAAAGACAGTCACGAAGATTAGCATATGGCAAAGACAGTCACGAAGATTAGCATATGGCAAAGACAGTCACGAAGATTAGCATATGGCAAAGACAGTAACGAAGATTAGCATATGGCAAAGACAGTTACGAAGATTAGCATATGGCAAAGACAGTCACGAAGATTAGCATATGGCAAAGACAGTCACGAAGATTAGCATATGGCAAAGACAGTCACGAAGATTAGCATATGGCAAAGACAGTCACGAAGATTAGCATATGGCAAAGACAGTAACGAAGATTAGCATATGGCAAAGACAGTCACGAAGATTAGCATATGGCAAAGACAGTCACGAAGATTAGCATATGGCAAAGACAGTCACGAAGATTAGCATATGGCAAAGACAGTCACGAAGATTAGCATATGGCAAAGACAGTCACGAAGATTAGCATATGGCAAAGACAGTCACGAAGATTAGCATATGGCAAAGACAGTCACGAAGATTAGCATATGGCAAAGACAGTCACGAAGATTAGCATATGGCAAAGACAGTCACGAAGATTAGCATATGGCAAAGACAGTCACGAAGATTAGCATATGGCAAAGACAGTCACGAAGATTAGCATATGGCAAAGACAGTCACGAAGATTAGCATATGGCAAAGACAGTCACGAAGATTAGCATATGGCAAAGACAGTCACGAAGATTAGCATATGGCAAAGACAGTCACGAAGATTAGCATATGGCAAAGACAGTCACGAAGATTAGCACATGGCAAAGACAGTCACGAAGATTAGCATATGGCAAAGACAGTCACGAAGATTAGCATATGGCAAAGACAGTCACGAAGATTAGCATATGGCAAAGACAGTCACGAAGATTAGCTTATGGCAAAGACAGTCACGAAGCAAATAACGAGAGGGTTTGTGAAAACTTCGGTAATACCACGGACGACCGTAAAATTTCCAAGATTCTCTAGATACATAGCTTTGGAATCGAAACGACTGATAAACAAGTAGTAAATATATGGGCCTAAACATTTTTCTAAAACAGTCTACTAATAAACGATTATATAAAAACAAAATTGCTTCTTAGGTCAACTAAAAATAATTTTAAATTACTGTAGTTACTTTTTATTAAATAACTGCAATTAATATAAATAAAGTAGCATAGCCTATGCGTTAAAACAGCTATTCTACCACAACCTAAAACATAAAATCAGCTGTTTTATAAAATCATATGTTATCATTTATTTTAAACCAAATGGGACGAAATAACTATATTGCATACCTTGCCCATTTTGTAAAATGTTTTTTCCTATATAAAACTGAAAATAATTCATTAAATTTAATTGATGAATTAATATATTTTTTTAAACTGTATTAACATAAAGTGTCATCCCCTACAAGTAGGCCTATAAAAAAAATTATTTGAGCTTGAGTGGATGTATGAAAAGTATTTTATTAACGATTGAGAATTTGAACAAGATATATACAGGGAGAATCGAATTAATAAGGAATTGAAAGAAGGCCTTTCCTTAAACCACGGCGAGGAAGTTGGATAATATTTCCCCGACGTCCTGTATCATGTTTATATCTTTACTGTTCTTCAATATGAAGTTTCGAATTCTTTATTTAGATTTAGAAGACATTATCAATGACTTTGCTCTCGGGAAAGCAAAGGATCAAAATATCGTATAAAGTAATTTGAAACCAGTTAGATGTGATTTGTCTTTGTAAATGTAGTGCTGAGGATATCCTGAGTGCAGAAGGTAAGTAACGTGAAGGCGTTGGATAAGATGGAAAGGACGTTAATTTTTTTTTCCTAGGCGAAAAATCTATCAAGCTTATCATCGCCTAACTAAAGTGGTATTTTAAAATAAATGATACATAAATAAAATAAAATAAAATAAATGTTTAAAACTAATTGTAACTATCTAAAACTAAAGAAACTAAAATTATACAAAATTTAAATATTATTAAATAGATTCAGGTGGCGTAAGAAAGCGATGACACGGTCGATAGCCGTGACATCGTCCCTTAAAACCACCTTTAAACTACCTCGAAGATCGTAACGTATATAAAAATCTCTCAACTCATCACAATCAAACAGAATGTGCTTAATTGAGATGGTACTCCCACAAAACTGACATAGAGGTGGATCCTCGTGTCGCATCAACCATGCATGCGTTAACAAAGAGTGGCCGATGGGAAGGCGAGTAACCACCACTTCCTCCCTACGATTCGAACGAACAGATGTCCTCCATGGTCGGACGGTATTTTTGATGTCCCTCAGCTTGTTTCTATTTACATTTTGCCATTCTTCATTCCAAACAGAGAATAGTGTAGTTTTAACATTGCATACAAAATCTGATGCCATCACACGTTGTGTCGATGGCACCATACTTGTAGCTAATTTTGCGCAGTGACCAGGAACCCAGAGAAATGACACCTCGTAATTGGAGCCTGTGTATTGAGCACAAGATGTCTCCAACTAAATGGTTCTTACATACAAGATATTTAGACGGAATTTATCTTAAAGCTTGGATAATTGTATAAAGTTCTGCAGTAAAAACACTACAGGCTGAGGGCAATCCGTAAGTGAAGGATTGTCCTTCCATATAAAATGCACATCCTATCCCATTGTCCAGTTTTGAACCGTCTGTGAATATAGTCACAGTATGTTGGTGAGTTTGTTGAATCTGCAAAAACTCCTGACGATAAATAACGTCAGGAGTATTGTGTTTTAGGGACCTGGACAATGAGAAGTCACATTTTGGCATTTGTATTATCCATGGAGGGATGTAGCATGATGTTCGTTCGATTATAGGAGGATTTTCTAAATTTAGATTGCTAAAAATACGCAACGTTCTTATTCCGAAGGGAGCAGTTGAACGTTGACGCACATTGTAACGATCTTCGAGGTGGTTATAAAACACTGCTTTGAATGCCGCATGTTTAGGTTTACTTCGAAGACCAGTAGCATTTGTAGCATTTGACGTCGCATTGAGAGAGATGGTTCTCCAGCTTCAACTAGAAGGCTGGAGATTGGGCTTGATCTAAAAGCACCAGTAGAAAGTCTAAGGCCAGCGTGATGTATTGAATCCAGGAGTTTCAGAACCGTAGGTCGAGCGGATGAATAGGCTATACAGCCGTAATCTATGCGCGATCTTACGACGGCGCGATAGAGGGATGTTAAAACTGACAACTGTAGAAAGATCAGAAAATTAAAAATCACGTGATTACAAGATAAACCATAACTATGACATTCAAATTGTGCCTCAAGCCAAGAACTTGGGAAATAAAGAGTAGGAAGGAGGAGAAGTTCTTTGTTGAAGGATATAAGAGAAAGATACGAAGGTAAGGCCTCAGATATCCCTTTTTAGAAAATGCACTAAAATTAAATTAACTTTTGCATTCGCCAGAATATCTGAAGGCCGTGACCTTGAGGACAGGAGAATAAATCTATATACGTAACGCAGGCAATATTGTTACCTAAAGGTTGCATTGAACGAACTTACTTTACTGAATAGAAAATTCAGTTCTCACATTTATCTTGTTCCACCCACTGATTACAAAAACAAAATCGTATAATTTCGAATAATTGAAACGTGTCATTTAGTGAACGTTACTAATTATTAGACAAAAAGATGCCTTTCTTTATGGGTTTGTGATGTCGTGTGATTCTTGAAGCGATACAACCAATCATACAAATGTAATTATGAAATGTTCTTATTAAGTATAAAAATGGCTGACTAAAACGAACTTCCCTAGCGTTAAAGGAGTTTCCATAGCCAACTTATTAAGAAGGAAATGGACAACGACAATGTTGGAAATGGTAGCCATGAGAACTCAAATGTCTAAAACCTACCTTGACGAAATGTCAAGTAGACCTACAAGGAAACGCACTGTGGCGGTGTCCCAAGCAACCGTTCCGTAAAGGTTCTGCTAACAATATGTTTGTTATACCGGGCTTCATTTATTCTAACACCAGATACACACACTAACAACTGCCCAAACATGAAGCATTAGGCCACACGTAGGCCTAAATAAATCTCCAAAGGCGAAGGCAAAATGACGAAGGACAATATTGTATACAGACTATTGTTCCTGTACAGCGGTTTCCCTTTTTGGTAAGAGTAGAAACTACAGCTGGCAATCTTCCACCCGACGCGAGCAGTTTTCCCATTCCAATTATGCGCATGGAGAAGCAGGCTTAGTGTTTGCAAAGGTTTTCATTCTAGAAATGTCTTATTTTGTACTTATATATATATATATATATATATATATATATATATATATATATATATATATATATATATATATATATAAAGAACAAAAGTCTAAATACAAATACAAGAATTATAATTGAATTTACAATTCAAAGCTTTTCGTTGGCTAACAGTACCAACATCATCAGGAATATTAAACAATTCAACAATTCAATTGTTTAATATTCCTAATGATGTCGGTACTGTTAGCCAACGAAAAGCTTTGAATTGTAAATTCAATTATAATTCTTGTATTTGTATTTAGACTTTTGTTCTTTATTAATACACAAGAAAACATACTGCGATATTTATATATATATATATATTTATGTATATATGTATATATATATATATATATATATATATATATATATATATATATATTTTAAAACAACACAGGTTATTCAAATACAAGAATATTTATTATTTTATATCCTATAAATCCTAAATATTCTTGTATTTGAATAACCTGTGTTGTTTTAAATTATTAAACAAGAAAACGTATTTTATATTTATATATATATATATATATATATATTATAATTATTATATATATATATGCATACATAAATACATACACACATAAATATATAAATGAATAAAAATATTTTAAACACAAGAATCGTTTAAATTTATATATTTTTCAAAGCTTTTCGGTAGCATATGTATTAGCATCTTCATGGAAAACATTGATATAACAAATCTTATAAAAAAAATTAGATCATATGTATTACTTCTCAATCATGTGTGTAAAGGTATTTATACTTATATGTAATTTTTGCTGTCATCATGACCTTGTAAATAGTTAGGGGTTAGATTTCACTTGAATTTGTTCATTAATTAATTTGTCTTCACCTTTATTGTTTAGAAAATTCCAATGTTTCATATAGAGTGATTCTTTTTTTAAAATCTCATTGTTTCTCCTGAAGATGCTAATACATTTATGCATTTATTAGCAAATATATATATATATATATATATATATATATATATATATATATATATATATATATATATATATAAAGAGCGCGCATCTGTATCTTCTCAATAATCTCCAACTCCTAAACCACTTTGGAAAAGGAGGTGATTTCTCATTCCTCAGGTACTGTAATTATCAACTTTCTATTTAATTATAAAGTTTTTTTTAAACTTCCGTATGACATAAACTGTCTCCAAGGACACGAAAAACAATTTAACTTATGCTCACGTGAAAAAAATGTTTTTCAAAAATTCGTCCAAACGTTCGGACACCCTGTAATAAGTGTAAACGTGTGACATGAAATGGGCATAGACATAAATACACTGCAACCATACTATTTACCTTTAAAAAGGTCTCTTTCGTAAATATATAATTCCTTTACTTTATTACTTTTTATTGAAAGTAAAAAAAAAATTATGAAAAATAGTGAAACTGTTACTTATATTTGCTAGTTTTACATGGAGATAATTTTACGTTAAATAAATATAAGGTGGCTTCTTTCCACAGCAAGAAAATAAACGTAACCTCATTTCTTATTAAAACTTTTACATTATAAATTTAAATGTTACAACTTATATTATTATTATTTTTAAATTAATTATTAGTCAACTTTAAAATAATTTCATTAATTATTAGTTTAATTTTACTGCAATTTAAAATAATAAATTTTAAAACAAAACCATTTTTAATCATTTTATGTTATCGAACACAAATTCATACATAATAAAATTTTCTCGTAGGCATTTCAACGACAGAATCATCATCAATTTACAACTATAATACAAAATGTAAGCTACAAAGTTTTAATTTAGATTTTGTGCAGTTATAACTGCTGAACATGCTGCTGATTGTGTTCAAACGCGTATTGGAAAATTAAATTACTAATTATGAATTTAATTTAATTTTTGTTAAATTATTCCACATGCTAAGCTTATAAATTGCAGTAAAAATATTAATATATTTAAATATATATATATATATATATATATATATATATATATATATATATGTTGAACAGTTATTATCTGGAGTACATCTATCCGTTCATTCTGCAGTGCATAAAATCGTAGTTCCGAGGTTTCGCTAAAATCTCATTTAGCATTGACGAGGTGAACCCAACAACAGTTGAAGAGCGAGTCAATTATATATATATATATATATATATATATATATATATATATATATATATATATATATATATATATATATATATATATGACGAATAGTTATTATCAAGAGTACAATCGTTCATTCTGCAGTGCTGTAAAACTCTTAAATATAAAGTGTTAGATATAAATTCATTTATATATTTAATTTTTATTTAATAATTATATCGTCATAATATAAAAGAAAATTTTTGTTTCCTTGGTGCACATTTGTTAATCTAGCGTAAGGAACTCAGGCGCTCCTAGCGAGTAAAAATGCAAAATATAAAATCGTAGTTCCGAGGTTTCGCTAGAATCTCATCTAGCATTGACGAGGTGAACCCAACAACAGTTGAAATATATATACTTCTTATTTTAACGTACAGCTAATGCAAGAAATATCGTGTAATATAAACAAAGACAAATTTTAAGTCAATTCCTTCTTTAATCCATAAAGAACAATGTTATTTTATTTTATTTTATAATTACAACTAATATAAATATGTATATACATATATGTTAGAATAAAAATATTAAGTGGCAAAATTGAAAGAGAATTTCCTTGCAATTTTCAATTTCCCTTTTTATGTATGGTGTTGGACTCTTATTGTTGTTTGTTACTATTTATATGCTTTTTTCGTTGCCTGCATTGTGTTGTAGTTTCTTTTAGCTTTCCTTCCGCGTTGTTCGTTTGTGAAGCAAGGTTCGATACCGTTAATCCAGTTTGTTTGATTATTTTAATCTTTTCGTTAATTTTTAATCCTAGAGCATTATTTATGATAATGTGTGGTAACCATGGTAACAATTTATTGTTGTCCAATGTAGGCTTTTACGACACCAGATGAGGGCGAATAAAAATGCATATCCATCTTTAACAACTACATTTCTAGCTATGGGAAAGTAGGCTCACTGCCAAAGGAATGTATTTAATAAAGACTAATATTTACTGTAGTTAATAAGAAAATAATGTGGGTAACAAAAACATGTATTAAATGTTCATTGAATAATCTGTATTTAAATTCGATTCAATTCAGTTCTTATATTTCTTCAATTTGAATAAATCCTTTATTGATATTGTAAACTGCGACCTTGAATACAGTTGTTTTAAATCCCCGTTCACAGTTCCAAGTTTGTAGAAACCATTTTCTGTCACTTCCATGACTACTGCCAGCATGTTTCTAAGGTCTCCTTTCCCTTTATCAACATCAGGGATAGGTACTCTCCGCCTGAGTCATGTCGGAGATTGTATAGAATGCCCAGGCAAAGAATAAAATAAAATTTGTTTAATTCTTTATGCGTCAATTTTGGGCAATGTAAAGAATGGCTAGGCATTTTATGGAGTGACTAGCAATACGTTGTCTGTAACAGATACACTGTAAGGGAATTCACACACACACGAGTAAATGGTCTCTGTGCAACGTCTGTGACGCCTAAAGCCCTTGGAACACACTCCTTTACCTGCTGGGCCACTCGTATTTAGTGAAGGTTCGTAACAACTACAAGCCGCACTACAGTTATACAAAGAATTAATAGCAAAGTACAGACAAAGTGTACGAATCTGTCGAAGATTGCTTACACATATCTACACAATTGATAATACTATTTAGACGATAATGTTTTCCTGGTTTGCAAAACGAGGAAATTTTACGAAATGTGTAAACTGTTAAAAACGATTGTTTCAGTCGTTCAAGTTTTCAGGGAAACCGTTAAACATTTTCTTTTGAGAGTTTATTACCAAGAGCACATTAACGGAAGATAAACGTCGCCAGGAATAAGATATGGTTAAGGCTACTGTATTTATGGAACTATTGCTCACATCTCCCACTCCACATTCAGACGTACTCTCTATCTCCGGAGATAAGGTCTCTGGGGAGGTGAGATAAATAATTAATAATATACGTAGGATGGAAAAAAGACATGAAACTCCCTTGTTGCTAAGGGGAAATAAAAACTGACATGGGCAAGGCATGGGCGGTTAAGGTGAGGCTTGCGACTATATCAAGGACGAGCCCCCAATCCAAGAAAGCTCCATGGGTAAGGCATGGGCGGTTAAGGTGAGGCTTGCGACTATATCAAGGACGAGCCCCCAATCCAAGAAAGCTCCATGGGTAAGGCATGGGCGGTTAAGGTGAGGCTTGCGACTATATCAAGGACGAGCCCCCAATCCAAGAAAGCTCCATGGGTAAGGCATGGGAGGTTAAGGTGAGGCTTGCGACTATAGCAAGGATGAGCCCCCAATCCAAGAAAGCTCCATGGGTAAGGCATGGGCGGTTAAGGTGAGGCTTGCGATTATATCAAGAACGAGCCCCCAATCCAAGAAAGCTCCATGGGTAAGGCATGGGCGGTTAAGGTGAGGCTTGCGACTATAGCAAGGATGAGCCCCCAATCCAAGAAAGCTCCATGGGTAAGGCATGGGCGGTTAAGGTGAGGCTTGCGACTATATCAAGGACGAGCCCCCAATCCAAGAAAGCTCCATGGGCAAGGCATGGGCGGTTAAGGTGAGGCTTGCGACTATAGCAAGGATGAGCCCCCAATCCAAGAAAGCTCCATGGGTAAGGCATGGGCGGTTAAGGTGAGGCTTGCGACTATATCAAGGACGAGCCCCCAATCCAAGAAAGCTCCATGGGTAAGGCATGGGCGGTTAAGGTGAGGCTTGCGACTATAGCAAGGATGAGCCCCCAATCCAAGAAAGCTCCATGGGTAAGGCATGGGCGGTTAAGGTGAGGCTTGCGACTATAGCAAGGATGAGCCCCCAATCCAAGAAAGCTCCATGGGTAAGGCATGGGCGGTTAAGGTGAGGCTTGCGACTATAGCAAGGATGAGCCCCCAATCCAAGAAAGCTCCATGGGTAAGGCATGGGCGGTTAAGGTGAGGCTTGCGACTATATCAAGGACGAGCCCCCAATCCAAGAAAGCTCCATGGGTAAGGCATGGGCGGTTAAGGTGAGGCTTGCGACTATAGCAAGGATGAGCCCCCAATCCAAGAAAGCTCCATGGGTAAGGCATGGGCGGTTAAGGTGAGGCTTGCGACTATATCAAGGACGAGCCCCCAATCCAAGAAAGCTCCATGGGTAAGGCATGGGCGGTTAAGGTGAGGCTTGCGACTATAGCAAGGATGAGCCCCCAATCCAAGAAAGCTCCATGGGTAAGGCATGGGCGGTTAAGGTGAGGCTTGCGACTATATCAAGGATGAGCCCCCAATCCAAGAAAGCTCCATGGGTAAGGCATGGGCGGTTAAGGTGAGGCTTGCGACTATAGCAAGGACGAGCCCCCAATCCAAGAAAGCTCCATGGGTAAGGCATGGGCGGTTAAGGTGAGGCTTGCGACTATATCAAGGATGAGCCCCCAATCCAAGAAAGCTCCATGGGTAAGGCATGGGCGGTTAAGGTGAGGCTTGCGACTATATCAAGGATGAGCCCCCAATCCAAGAAAGCTCCATGGGTAAGGTATGGGCGGTTAAGGTGAGGCTTGCGACTATATCAAGGATGAGCCCCCAATCCAAGAAAGCTCCATGGGTAAGGCATGGGCGGTTAAGGTGAGGCTTGCGACTATAGCAAGGACGAGCCCCCAATCCAAGAAAGCTCCATGGGTAAGGCATGGGCGGTTAAGGTGAGGCTTGCGACTATATCAAGGATGAGCCCCCAATCCAAGAAAGCTCCATGGGTAAGGTATGGGCGGTTAAGGTGAGGCTTGCGACTATATCAAGGATGAGCCCCCAATCCAAGAAAGCTCCATGGGTAAGGCATGGGCGGTTAAGGTGAGGCTTGCGACTATATCAAGGATGAGCCCCCAATCCAAGAAAGCTCCATGGGTAAGGCATGGGCGGTTAAGGTGAGGCTTGCGACTATAGCAAGGACGAGTCCCCAATCCAAGGAAGTCCCAGAATACAACAATGATTTTTTTTTTAAAAAGACAGTGTTAAGAGAAATAGAACAAAGAAAAATATACAAATCTTATTACGCTTACTTAATGCTGTACCCATTATAATGTCGCATACATAGCAATTTTATATAGCGCAATATGTATTTTTTAAAAAATATTTAGAATTCAAGTCAAGGTTCAGAGGGGCCTCATTTAGAAATTTAGTCCTGGACCCCGCGATGTCTTAATTCGCTTTCGAGTCAAGGTTGCTTATTTCAGCGGCCTCGTGAAGAGCACTCACCTAACTAGGAAAAGAGAAGTAAACAAATGAGAAACGAAACTCTGTAATTTAGTTCTAGGCCCTTTATTACCAAGACCAACTAGGGTTATTAGGAAAGAAACACAACTGTCTATCAGAAAATAAGCGTTAAACGTAGTCGAGTAACTAGCGACAAGGAAAGAAACACGACTGTCTATCAGAAAATAAGCGTTAAACGTAGTCCAGTAACTAGCGACAAGGAGAGAAATAAAACGTTAAAAAAACTACTAAAAGCCAGTAATCCTACGGCTTTCTAAATTTACAAGGAAACTTGTCGAGACTGAATTGATGTTTATGAATTTATATTGTCGTCTGTTCCGTTAAAGAACAAAAATAACTACCATAGAAGTCAAAATAAGGGAAAATTATACAATGTGTACAGTAGGACCTCGATTATCCGAGGTCTAATGTAGACAGAGGGTAATTCGGATAATCAAACTCGAATAACACGAACTGTGTTGAAAATGTGAGACGCATGGTAAACTAGTAAAACCAATAAAAACGTTGTCAAAATTGTGAAAAAAGGCAACTTTATAACGAATGGTAATAATGACGGACAAACAATATTACAAAAAATTAATAAGACACACAAACACGAATATGCAAGCGCGCGCGCGCACACACACACACACACACTTTGGTTTTGTTTAGTCGAAGCTCTACTCTAGCACAATGTGAATGAAGTTAGCCCATAGAAGCGGGCGATGAGTTTATTAATAATTTATCTATAAATAATTTTATTATTAAATACAAATAAACAATTATAAATAAATGTTTTAGTGAAAGTATACAACCTATTAAACCTCATCAAAGTGTGTTTCTGTGTGTGTGTGTGTGTGTGTGAGCGCGCGCGTGCGTGCGTGCGTATGTTCTTGTATTGGTTTCCTAGAAAAACTTGATTCTACGTTTTAGCAAAATCGTATTTCCCATTAGGACTATGGGTATGGTTTATCCAATAACCGTATACAAACTTGTATCGTCCACATATTTTTGTTTAATAATAAAGCAAGAGTATGGTAACTCCACCTTTAAATATAATAGCATCAATAATACCAAAAGATAAGCGTGTATTGTGAGCAAAGATAAGAATAAATAAAAACACCAACACGTAATCAATTAATTAATTTTCTTTCACGCGTTTCTATAATAAAACCATCAATCTGCGATTACAACACGAATATTAATTAAAAATGAAATCAAGTTTGTTTTCCACTTGTATACTCAATAGGTGAAGCTATAAGCAATATTAACCCCATCCATGGGGCTGAGGAATACTTCGCCCTAAATGTAACAGACGGAAATATTGAAATTAATGAATCATTGTTGGGATTAGAGGTATGTTTGTAAACTAGATGCGTCTGGTGAAAACAGGTTAAACTACTAGATTTGATGAATTAAATGCGTTAAGGTTTTATATTAATACAAATATAAATAAGCAATATAAAAAAAAATTGTGTAAGTAACTTCCTACTGAGGTTAACAAAGAAATTTATTTTAGTTACTATAGACACTATTTATGATATTGTGTGGTAACCATGGCAACAGTTTAAGGTTGAATATGGAGGTTTCGACGATAACCAGATGGGGGGGGGGATTCAAATACATCTTTGTAGAAATATTTGTCTAGGTATTGCCTGGTGCAGTAGCAAGGCGCGCTAGACTTCGAACATGAAGATTCTCTTTTGAAATCCGCCTGGACTCCACAAATTTGTAATTTAATTATTGAACAAATATTTGAAAAAAACTGTATTAAAATCAATTGGCATCCACTATAGATTAAAAAAATATATATTTGAACTTGACTGGGTGGATAACGAACGTATTTTATTAACGATTGAAAATTTTTACAAGATATTTATCAAGGGAGTGTGAACTAATAGAAGGAATTTAATAAGAATGTTTCAAATTCTAGTCAAAATTCTACATTAATGTATTTTTCATTGTTGTGTTGGTAATAGTACGTAAAGCTGTGATGCCCACGTAAATATTGAATGTAACATTTTATTTATAGTTTACCATTAGTGCAGCAATTTTCGCTGACATAACTTATTGAAACACGCAGGATAAATAAATTATTGGAGTGAGATGATGCCCGTTATTTAATTACCAGCAATAAATATTCTTTGCTGGCAAGTCTTTTCACAGATATAAATGTCTGCTTACTCTTCGTATTACGACCTATCAAACGGTTTTTCACACTACTCTATATCTATACTGGTGGATCTGTGTATGCTAATAGTGAAGGCGTTAAAGTGTACTCACGTCAACAGGTTGGGGCCCCGTGATTCGGTCCCTGGAAGGGGCTGAATGATGGTGATGGTGGGTGTGCTGATGCAGGGACCGTATAGGCATGCTGGGAGACGAGACGGCCAAAGGGGCCGCTGGCGATCTGGAAGACAAACTGCTATGCATAGGTCGCTGCTGGACTGTCAATATTACTTGCGTGGAAGCTGAAACAAAAAGTAAAATACAATCTTAGTTGTATACTACATTTTACACTAAAATCATGTTGCCCTATCTCTATAATGAAGATGGTTGGAATATTTTATTCGGAAAACATACGATGACAAAATATTCCAACATATAAAATATAAAAATACATCATTTAACGAATACATAAATGATCTGTTTAGTTGTCAAATGTTTCGGCGGCAATTTACACGGAATGTAAACAGCCTATCGTTAAAATGACCTCTGATCACGCTAACCATCGTCCTCACTAACCTTACAGAGATGCACCTCACTAGCCTTACAGAGATGCACCTCACTAGCCTTACAGAGATGCACCTCACTAGCCTTACCGAGATGCACCTCACTAACCTTACAGAGATGCACCTCACTAGCCTTACAGAGATGCACCTCACTAGAATTACAGAGATGCACCTCACTAGCCTTACAGAGATGCACCTCACTAGCCTTACAGAGATGCACCTCACTAGCCTTACAGAGATGCACCTCACTAGCCTTACAGAGATGCACCTCACTAGCCTTACAGAGATGCACCTCACTAACCTTACAGGAGATGCAACTCACTAGCCTTACAGAGATGCACCTCACTAGCCTTACAGATATGCACCTCACTAGCCTTACAGAGATGCACCTCACTAGCCTTACAGAGATGCGCCTCACTAGCCAAACAGAGATGCACCTCACTAGCCAAACAGAGATGCACCTCACTAGCCTTACAGAGATGCACCTCACTAACCTTACAGAGATGCACCTCACTAGCCAAACAGAGATGCACATCACTAGCCTTACAGAGATGCACCTCACTAGCCAAACAGAGATGCACCTCACTAGAATTACAGAGATGCACCTCACTAGCCTTACAGAGATGCACCTCACTAGCCTTACAGAGATGCACCTCACTAGCCTTACAGTGATGCACCTCACTAGCCAAACAGAGATGCACCTCACTAACCTTACAGTGATGCACCTCACTAGCCAAACAGAGATGCACCTCACTAACCTTACAGAGATGCACCTCACTAGCCTTACAGAGATGCACCTCACTAGCCTTACAGAGATGCGCCTCACTAGCCAAACAGAGATGCACCTCACTAGCCAAACAGAGATGCACCTCACTAGCCTTACAGAGATGCACCTCACTAACCTTACAGAGATGCACCTCACTAGCCAAACAGAGATGCACATCACTAGCCTTACAGAGATGCACCTCACTAGCCAAACAGAGATGCACCTCACTAGAATTACAGAGATGCACCTCACTAGCCTTACAGAGATGCACCTCACTAGCCTTACAGAGATGCACCTCACTAGCCTTACAGAGATGCACCTCACTAGCCTTACAGAGATGCACCTCACTAACCTTACAGTGATGCACCTCACTAGCCAAACAGAGATGCACCTCACTAACCTTACAGAGATGCACCTCACTAGCCAAACAGAGATGCACCTCACTAGCCTTACATAGATGCACCTCACTAGCCTTACACTAGATGCACCTCACTAACCTTACAGAGATGCACGCTCATATATAAGACCCTCCATAAAATACGCTTTAATAGTCTACTATTTACCCAATCCACATTACTGCTTGTACTTACTACTTACTGGGTAAACAATAGTTTTAAGACTAAAAAAATCCTTCGTAGAATTAGATCTGGGGGGGGGGGAGATAGACGACCTTCTCTGGTCTTGATATACAGCGTCTGATCATAAGGAATGTCCTCATGAGCATCGAACAAAGGCTGGAATCATTCAACGACCCAACACGACAAGTACAGACGGCAGGTTTCCAGTCTGTCTGATCCGTGCGTTCCATAAACACTACACCAGTGCATGATATTAACGATCTACTTTGTTCCAGATGTAGCGGGGCACATCCCGAAGGACGCAGTCTTCCATAACTCGATCTCCCAAGCAAGAGTAGTCTGCAGAGATGGAAGTGCACGTACAGACAACAGGTTTTCATTCTACTTACTTACTTTACTTTAGCCAATGCCAGATCCTGGCATTTCTGCCATTCTCCTCCTAGCCAAGTTGTTTGGCAAAGGGTTGGCTACAAACCAATATTTGTTATCATCGCCAATCAACGGAAGGGACAAACGCAAAATAGTTTAAATAAACCAATAAATATCAAATCACCAAAATACAAAACCTAACAAATCAATATAATTCAACAACAAGACACTATATAAAGAATAGCTTATAAAACTTAACAATAAAGATGTAACAATAACTATACAACTAAAAATAACAATAGAAATATAAAACAATAAATAACAAAATAACAACAAAGAACAATATAACAGTAAATAATTAAAACATAACTATAAATAACAATTCAACAATAAGTAAATATTAATTACACTGTAACAAAAGGATAAAATATATAAAATTTAAATAAATAAACACACACAAAGAAGTCTCGGATAGTTGGATGTAGGTTGAGCCTTGGACTATTGGTCTACAGCCCCTTAGATATAATCGCCCTGAAGTAAATAAAGGTCCATTTTGAGGGACTCATTGAAAGGGTATCTATCGTTTTGAAAAACAAAACCCTCATCGACAGAAAGTGCTTCTAGGCCCGAATAGTGCTGTAGTAACGAAGGCTAGGATGAAATCATCGTCCTGCTCGATGCCGAGCCGGTGTAATTTAGATCTTACAATAAAATCTTCCAAATCTACATATTGGGCTAAGGGATCGTGACACAAAGCTGCCATGTTTAGGAATGTGGGAGTAATAATCTATAAATATTATATAACCAATAACATAATACTAATTATATTTATTCTTTTAAACAAGTAATATAAAATAAATTCAAGTCCCACTAGGTAAACAAACGAAAATTGCATTTGTTACTTTTTATACATAATTACAATTAATATAGATAAAGTAACATAACCTATAAGTTACGTTAAAACAGATGTTCTACCACATAACCTATAACATAAAATCAGCTGTTTTATGAATTCATATGTTATCACTTATTTTAAACCAAATGGGACGAAATAATTATATTGCATACCTTGCCCTATTTTAACTCGTCCCCCCCCCCATAAAACTGAAATTTTTAATTATATTTATTTAATAAATTAATATTTTAAATAACTGTATAAACATCAAGAATTATCCACTACAAGTTTTAAATATACGTATTTCAACTTGAATAGATAGATAAAAAGTATATTACTAATAATTGATAATTTAAACAAGATATACACAATATCAAGAGCACAGTGGTACTATATATTACAATGAAAACATTGAAAAAACCCCAATACCTCAAAAAATAATAAAAAATAACAAATAATACAAGTTACTCGTGATTAAACCCTTATGTACATTTCGATAACCATGTATCATCATCCGATATTTTTATTACAAAATTACAATCTAGCAAACAAGAAGTTACAAACTAGAGTGATCACTCTACTTTGTAACTTCTTATTTGCTAGATTGTAATTTTGTATTTAGACCCTCTGATGATGATGACATGGTCATTGATATGTACATAAGGGTTTAATCTTAAGTAACTTGTTTTATTTTTAATTTTTGATTATTTTTTTGTGGTATTGGGGTTTTTTCCAATGTTTTCATTGTAATATATATATATATATATAGGGAGAGTACGCAATTATAGAAGAAATTAAAACATTATTTACAAATCAATATTTTAACCTAGGGGTGCCCAGAGGTAATTAAATGATTACGAACCCCACACAATCTATAATCTATTTTCTGATTCTTGTTTTATTAAGTCACCATCTACTTCAAACTTTATGTATGTTTGACGATGACGACTGACTGATGACTTTGAAACGCGTCCGATAGAATAAATTATTGATTGGCGTTAGTTAATTAGTTTCACACACTTGTTACTGAATTCATATCAGTTTACAAACACGAAGTGCAATAACACTGTTATCACTTATATGCAAGTAACACAATTAGAGGCATTGAGCTACAATGGATGAAATATACGACGCTTGTACGGCCGTAATCAATTATTTCAAAGTAGACGCGTCGACATAGCAATGTTAACGTATTGCATTACATAAGGCGATATGTAAACACGCGTGTAAGTCGATGAATCACGCGCTAGTAAACATTCCAAGGTACAAGGGAAAGTTACAAACAAAACAATGAAACTAAAACCTTGAGGCTAAATGCTTTGTAGGATATTTTTGTCTTGTATTTTATCTCATTTGCTTTTATAAAAACTAGCCGTCCTCACAACTATAATAAGGTACAATGATTGTTGTTTCCCTCAGTGTTTAAACCTGTCTGAGTATAAAACAGGTAGTTTCAACATATTTAATTATTTCTCTTTTGTTAACACTTCGATTTCATCGCCGATATGAGCCTTAGGACAAAGATTTCGTCCCCAATCATCAACAGGGACGATTGGTGGCCCGATCACCACTACATTTAGGTTTGCAGTGTCTAAATAACCCTTTAACCGGATAGATTCCCTTGCTCACTTAGCCAAACACGAAAGCTGAGAGCACTGGTTAGCTAGTTAGGATATTATCATATACGATACATTGGAAATATCGATATTTCGAGGCGATATACATACATACATACATATATATATATATATATATATATATATATATATATATATATATATATATATATATATATATGATGAATAGTTACTATCTGGAGTACATCCGTTCATTCTGCAGTCCGTAAATTCGCAGTTTCGACGTTTCGCTAGAATCTCATCCAGCATTGACGAGGCGAACCCAACAACAGTAGACTCGCTCTTCTACTGTTGGAACTGCGAATTTATGCACTGCAGAATGAACGGATGTACTCCAGATAGTAACTATTCATCATATTTTTCCATCCGTGAAGGAATACGTATTAGCATATATATATATATATATATATATATATATATATATATATATATATATATATATATCGCAATATGTATTCTTGTGTATTAATAAAGAACATAAGTCAAAATACAAATACAAGAATTATAATTCAATTTACAATTCAAAGCTTTTCGTTGGCTAACAGTACCAACATCTTCAGGAATATTAAACAATTGAAATTAACATATGTGCAAATTACATCAAATAAATAGCTATGCCAAATCAATTACAATGTTGTTAATTTTTTTATTTTTTATTTTGCTGCCCTAACATTACAAACACTGAATATATTATCAAATTTAGATTTTACTTGTATTTGTTCATTTATCAACTCATTATTAGTATCACATTTATGTATTTCTAAAGCTTCATAAATATTCATTCTCAGGCCTTTGTTAATTTCTTTTACAAGTATCATATTATCTATATTAGGAAATAAGTGATTATTATTAATACAATGACTAGCAAAATTTGATTTATAAATTTCTGGCTTTTTATATGCATTAAAATGCTCTTTATATCTATCTTTAAGTTTTTTCTTTTTTTTAGTTTGTCCTATATAAACTTTATTACAATAATCACATTCTAATTTATATACACCGTTTTTGTTCATGCATGTTAATAATATTATTATTATTATTCATTATATTTATTAATTTATTATTAGTATTATATGCGAATTTTATGTTGCTACCTTTAAACAATTTTGTGATATTTTTTACTTCATTACCAAAAAATGTAAATGAAGTCCATATGACATTTTCATCATCATTTTTGTAAATTAGATTATTATTTTGTTTCTTTAAAATATTATAATTAAGTTTATCAACAGTTTTCTTTTTATAGCCATTCTCAATTGCAATTTGATAGATAATGTTTTTCTCTCTTATTTTGTTTTCATTATTCATTGGTATTTTATGTAATCTATATAATAAATTGTATAATGCAGCTATTTTTTGGATTATACGGATGGTTAGAATTATTAGGTATAATTTGGTTAGTTTGTGTCGGTTTACGATATATGTTAAATTCAAATTCATTAATATGTCTTATAATTGTTATATCTAGAAAGTTGATCTTATTATTTTTCTCCATTTCATAAGTAAAATTAATATTTTTATTTATCACATTTATTTTATCTAAAATAGTTATTAAGTTTATACCATTATTATTAGATACATACAACCCATCATCTACATATCTAAACCAATAACCGTTTTTATCAAATGTCTGTATAATTTCATTTATTTTATCATCTATATATTGTAAAAATATTTCAGATATTATATTCGATAAAGGAGAACCCATGGCAAGACCATCTTCCTCTTTGTAAATTTTATTATTATATGAAAAATAGATTTGATTTAATATTATTTTTAATGTATTTATAATTTCTAATATTAATTTTCTATCTTTTTCATTTTGCTCTAATCTAGATGTTATAATATTGAGAGTTTCTTTTAATAGGAATATTTGTGTACATATTTTTTATACCTAATGATATTAATTTTGTTTTATTATCAATATTAATTATTTTTAATTTTTCAATAAGGTTAATAGAATTACTTATGGTATGATTATTATTTAGTTTCATTTTATCTTTAAGAATAGATGTTATGATTTTAGATATTTTATAAGAAAGGGCATTCATAAAATTTACTAATGGTCTAATTGGTTTCTCAATTTTGTGTAATTTAATACGTCCATTCATTATTGGAATTTTTGGATTATCGTTCATATAATTACTAATATTATTTTTATCAAATAATTTGTAAGATTTTATTAAATTTTTTATTTCATTTTGGTATTTCTTTGTAGGATCCTTATATATTTCACTAAATTGATTTTCATTTATATATTTTTCTGTTTTATTTATGTGTTCGTCCTTATCAATAATTACAATAGCATTACTTTTATCAGCCTTTACTGTAATTAGATTGTTATATATATATATATATATATATATATATATATATATATATAGAGAGAGAGAGAGAGAGAGAGAGAAAGAGAGTTGAAACATAAATAAACTAAACATTATTTTTAGCTGTATTTTGACGTTAAAACGATTTCTAAATAACGGGTCAAAGAGGGGTTTAATTTCGAAATTTTTGATCATGTAAATATTTTGTATCGATCGATTTAACCTTTATTTCTTCAAGTTTAGTAAACGTAAATGCAAACCATGCAGTAACCATAATTTGTCTTAATATCAATCTAAATCTAGGAATGAACTTGTCTCAGGCAAGGTACAGCCATAAATAAGTTAAAATTAATGGTAGCTTGTCATTGGTAACTTGTCAATGGTAACTTGTCAATGGTAACTTGTCAATGGTAGCTTGTCAATGGGAACTTAGATGCTGAAAATAGATTAGAATGAATTTCGCTGTTACAAGAATTGAATAGAAGGCCTGAAGTGTTCCAAAGTAAATTCATAGATAATGTAGTAATTGTTTATATAATATTAATAGTTTTAATTTACTTGAGTTTTCTTAAACGTTTGACCCATAAATTACACGATTGAAAGTGGGGAAAAGGTTTTAGTTCTTTAGTGTACTAGGGTCTATAATTAGTGCTTCAAGGATATACAAATTATTGTGCCTAAAAATCACGTGGTTTACAATTAAAAAATGTTTCTTGCTAAAAGTTTGTAATTTTATTCTGCATAGTTTATGTAGAAAAAAAACTTTCTTCAAGAAAATATAATACAATCACACTGTACATACAAATGGAGTTAGTTAACAGTAATGACCTATTTGTATTGAATAAATTACAAATTATAAATACATTCCCTTTACCCACGTAAAGTAACCGCTATTTAATATACAAGGTTGCAATTTACCAAACAGCTGACATTTTCAATCCTGAAACACTGGGAGACCTTTTAATCACGCCCAATTTGACCTCACTGGGATAAAATATGTAAGGAATGCCAACATTTTGGATGCAGTCCAGGATCCCGATCCGAATGTGTAATTTTGGATTTATTGGTTTCCTCTATTCTCTTACTGGAACCAAAGTCGGCAACTTGATGGTAAAGATGGTGGTTATAAACTAATGAGATACACACGACAGTTTTGTATTAGCGGTTGCCTTGATATCAGTTCTCTACCAGACAACTTTATAATCTAAGTTGTGTTCAAGGGAAAAGAAAATGGCAAGTTTTAGTGAATTATAATGACTTTACTTACAAAACGGGTTAGGATTTTTAGAAAAGTTAGGTAGAAAATTTAGTCTGTTTCGATTTCTAAAAAGGTGCTTATGCATTAAACCAGCGGTTCCTAACCCGGGGTGCGCGACAAACCTCTCAAGGGTAAGCCGAAAGTAATGGGTAATGGCAGACTTTGGTCAAGTAATAAAAGGAATGCAGTGAGAAGGGCTCGATTCACTGAGTGAAACAAAATCCAATAGGAAGTTACATTTGGACTGGATTTTACCCCTATTAAGTGCAACAAAGCTGCCACAAGGCTCACACTAAGAAAAGACTGCTCAAGAGGTTTCCACAACTAATAACGCATTTTTTATAATCATTTTCAATTATGTTTATCGTCTTTTCAGATTTTAACACTATTTTGTTTTCTATTTTATTTAGTTCCAGATATTAAAACTATTTTGTCTTACAAATACACTACTATAATTATACCTACATTACCTCTGGCTTTGGGATTTTACTGTACACGATCATACCAGAAATACTTTGCTTTAATTAAAATAAATATTTGAAGTCATCTTTTGTTTCCCTAAGAATTAAGGTTCATACGCACAAGTATATAAAAAGCGAAATTTAATGTTATACTTTGTGTTATATGAAAAAATTAATGCATTGCCTACTCACAGAATAAATTATGAGAGAAAAGCGAATATAAATGTAAGTTATATGTTCAAACTCAAAATTTAAAAATCTAGTACGAATTTTAAATAAATGTATATATGTTGTGTAACTCTTTCACGCGTGTGTGCGTGCGCGTGTATTAGGAGGGACCAAGAAATAGAAGCAGACAATATATCTCTACGTATGTTCTGCAGTGATATTGGTGGTTACATTTTAGGGGATGCGGGAGGAAATGTTCAAAGGAGTACGGGAGGAAAAGTCTCTGCATCAAACCAATGTTTCCCAAACACTTTTACTAAATGCTCCTACGAGGTAAAATATTTACTGCCAGCGCCCCTACAGAAAATTAGCACTTATTTTGTTTGTAGTGAAGTTTTAAAGTCAAATTAATAGATATTCTCGTAATACTGCACTTGAACAAGCACATACATGTATATTTTTTAAAACTGTAAACTACCCAAGACTAGTTTAGTGGTCTGTGGAGTCGCCACAAGAATATTATCTTGTTATAACAAATCTTTTGAAATATAATAAAACTAGAACAGTATTATAAAGCGTTCTATAGTCTTAAGGAAACTAGTTTAACATTTTTACTGCTAAGTACGTTCTGATGTTGAATATCTCACGTCCGGATTGATCCGTTAAGTCCTGATTGATTTCACGATATTTCAAATTTAAACGTTCAATCCCGAGGCACCCCTGCAACGATCTGTGACGCCCCAGGTAGGCGCAGCGCATACTTTGGAAACCACTGCATCAAACCATGGGTTCGACATTACCATATTTAAGTTGAGCCATTTACGTATTTACTACCCTAATTAGTAGTCATTTAATCTTCTTTATTTGACGCGTTTCAGAACATCATCTCTTTTGACTCATCGTCTCTCTTCTCGAATTGTTTGTCTGTTCGACTCTCTACTCCTTCGGTTCCATCATTTAGTCCCTAGCTAATTTCTAAAAACTGTTATTTAGTTATGTTAAGTGTTTTATTATTTTCCTAAACATTACGGCTGAATTATTTTGTTTTATTATTCTTATGTTTTCATATTTTGTTTTAAAATTAATTGTTTCTCTTTTAGAGTGATTTTTTTATTTAGTGTGTTATTTTTATTTCATGTTTCCGTTTTATTCCATTGTGTTTTTCTGTTAAATATGTGAAAAAAAATTAACCTGTTATTTCATATTTAAACGATGAAAAATGTCTCTGTTATATTATTTAATTTCTCAGTTTCAAAATTAAAATATTTTTAGTAACGGGCAAAATCCAGTGTTTGTAAGAGTGTAGCATGCTCAAAGTACACTCGTTTGATCTATACCTTTTATTATCCTAGTATGGGCTCCATTTTAGTTAATTGTTGTATACATTTTGGTTCTGTAGATTTTTTTAGTATCTGTAATCTATTTTGTCCTCGTAAAGGGAGGGAGTACATTTCAGAGTAGATCAGGAATAAAAAATGTCTTAGCAATTGCCAGAATCGAAACCGTGTTATTTATTACGCGCAAATGTGACAGCTAAACGATTAAGACGCTCCATATATAGCTTGATAATTTCTATTTACTAAACACCAATAATCGATAATTTACAGTCAATATTATCAGGCATAGCAAAACTTTAACGATTTCACTATAGACTCGAATTAACAGATTCATTAAATAGCCAATTGCAATGATTTAATAACACACTAGCTCCTTCTCGTGGCATATTCCGGAACTACGTCACGTGCAGTTTTGCTTCTGCTACGTACGTCTGGCCTGAACGTGTAGGCCTAACAATGTAGGCGTACGTTAGCAGAACTAGGCCAATGTTTAAATTTCCATATTTTATGAATTTTATCTGCAAACCAAATCTCGACTCGTCGCAATAGGCAAGTGCCTGTTATAGATTTCGTCCCTCTTACTATTACGTTCTACAAGCGCCTATAAATTCTATTCAAAACATCTTTTCCCTTATAGAGTTTCGAATTTTTGTTTTTTTCATCTCACTGAATAAACTCTGGACCAAATTTTTCTTAAACATAAGCTGTAAATTAATAAAAAAATTGTTAATTTTAAAATTAGTAAAAAATGTTATCATTAAACAAATTGCCTTCATTGTTTTTAAAATTACACACATAGTACATTAGTAAATCAAACAAGCAGCGGGTTATGAAACAAAATTACCAAGAGGTAACTATTTAGATCAGCGACTACCTCTCCGATCGACGACGTTTTTTTTCTGATAGATTTGACCTTGCTGAACACGAATCTGAAGTTATTTTTAACTGCAAACACATACTAACCTAAAAAAACCAGGTCAGGTTAGGTTATTTTTTTTAATGTGTTTGCAGTAAAAAAAACTTCAGATTCGTGTTCAGCAAGGTCAAATTGATAAGGAAAAAAAGTTCGTCGATCGGAGTCGCTGATCTTAATAATTATCTACCAAGAAATAAGACTAAATAACATTATTTACCCTAATTTTTATAACTAATAGCATCTAATAAAAAAAAAACATTTAGATTATAAACTGTATGAATTTAATCTAACCTTGACACTTGCTAATGTATGAATATCGATTTCGTTCTGATATTGAAATAACTGCCCGATTCGAACATTTTCACTAAATCTATGTTTTTAACAAACCATGTAGTCTTGGCGTTATCAAATTTCACTTCGTTTAACTTGAAATTTCAAGAGAGGGTAGTCTAAAATTCACTTAACCTTTTACAACATAAAATGCTCCCAATAGTTCACTATCCCAAGGATGTTTTGGGATGCAGGCTTTGATGAAGCGTAACTCCGTCCAGCCTCGGGTATAGCTGGTCACTTATAACTTGGCCTCGAAGGGCAAGCACAGGCGGGGGAAGGGTAGAGGCGCAAAGACCGTTCCACAGATGAGGTAAAGTATTTACATTATAAGAATGTAGATTTCACATGGCAGAAAGGCCGCTATAAATATTATTTTAGTTGATTTGTCATATTAACCAGATCATTTACATAAAGTTTTGAACAAATTTACTTATATCAGTTATCTAAACGCCTACAATTTCTTAGCGATGGCTTTTGATGCAACACGCACTACAAAAACTAATGTTTTTGAATAGGACTAGCTTTTTGTTTTCTATCGATCGATCGCGCGCCAGCTTACGAGTGAACAGCTATATAAATGATTTATTGTAGCTGGCCAAACCACGTGACGAATAGTGGCACAAAAGCAGTTCTACCTAACCATGCACATGATGTAAAGGTGTGTCAAAATTACACGCCCCTTATTTATGTAATAATAATAATAATAATATTTATCACTGATTTTATAAATATAAGCAGTGGCATCAAAGGTTATGTTAAAGCTGTTAAAAAAAAACTTCCGACGATCACCGATACCCAATGACCACAAACAAAATTATCAGCGTTGATGTGTTGGGTTTAGTTGTAGAAAGATCAAGTTTCAAACTCGCCGCAGTATTAAAGATACTGTAACTTCAAAGTACACAACGAACTTTGACAAAACATAAAATTTCAAAGGATATAGTGTTTTAAAAATAATCAAGTGGTTTAAAAGTTATTTCAAGAGACACACCCTGTTCAGATTAGTTTGAATGCTCACTAGTTTAAAATTACTTTAAAAGTATAATCCAGACTACAAGTTAATTTCAAAACAAACTTTGTGTTTCAAATTAGTTTTTAAATATTTTCAAAACATACTATACATTTCAAATCCGTTCAAGGTAAACTCTAAGTTTCAAAATTTAGCCTACATTTTAAATTAGTTTCAAAGTACCGTCTCAACTACAAAATACCACTAATATTTGTTAAAAGCCACTAAAGTTTCTAATGTGGTTTTCAAATACGTTCGAAATACTTGCTAAGTGCGTAGCAATTTTTGGATTATAGTAATTTAAAAATCCAAATATGTCTAAATATAAAATACGTTTGTAGTTTTTAAATTGATAGTTTTCAAAAAAAAAACAATAATAAAGCTACTCTGTAGTTCCTCAAGTAGTACTGAGGAGTTATAATTGTTCCTGAGTTTATAATTGTTTTCTAAACTCTATCTACAGAGTACTTGAACCCGTCACCACAGGTTAAGAATTTGCTATAATCCCAGTTGTATAGTGCGGACCAAGTGACCGTGCACTTGGCCCTGAGAGATCGCACAAGATTTCTCCCTGTACTGCCCTTTCTTCAAACATTTTACATATTCAAAATGTTCTATACATCAACAGTATTTAGATCCGATATGTCTACACATATGTCAAGAATGTTTGTTACTTCATACGGCAGCTAATTTATCATTGAATTTATCCAATACCAACCGTCTCATGTAAGTCAAAGTTTGACAGTCCTTATTATGTCTGTAGGAAAGAATTTATACTGACTCTCTACCTCCCCCCACCCGTCTCGCCTACTGCGATCTTTCAATGCCAAGTGCACAGTTAAGTGGTCTGCTCTATGCTGTACAAGGTTTATACTACACAGTGCGTGAGGTTTAACGGTGTCTCTTGTTCTACTCTAGCATCTGACTACTAGCCTGACTGAAAACATAGTACAATACATATTTTGTAAAAAGAATCAAGTTACTGCTATGTATTTTACTATATAAACCACGTAGAACTAAACCCTGAAACAATGGTCTTACACAAGCAAGAACTTGATACAACTAGCCTAAAAATCTGGTTAACCGTATTTAATCATACTGTTTACACTTTAAACACGACACAGATGTTTTCTGAAGTGTTGGGTTTTGACCCCGCACTGCAGCCTACTCCACCCTAGCGATCTCAAGGTCAGAGTCACGATTAAACCTCACGCACTGTACTTTGGTCTTGCTGTGACAAGGTCTAAGCGTTTTTTTATCACAAAACATTTCCTAAACTCTAAATTCAAAAGTTTAGAACGGATATCGAGAGCCAAAACAAAAGCATGCAATTACTTCTGCCGTAACGGACCATGTCATTCTTACTGCCCCTGCACACAGGCCGATGCTTACTGCACTTTTTTGCCACGAAGGTGGCCACTTGTAGATTTTATCTTTCATGGACACTGATAGGAACGATGGATGGTTAAGAGCCAAACAATAAACATAGTAATTGCTTGCGTGTTCAGAACGCATCTGTGTGCACTGCGAACCATCACCAGACTCAGCCGATGTACACTTAGATAACAACTCAATGTAATGTACGCAGCACGACAATTGATAGCGCCACTGTATACACAGAGCTTATAAGCATTGCCTACCTGTAGTCAATGGTGAATTTCTTTTCACAAGAACACAATTAGATTCTACAGGTGGGCAGAAAGAATATCAGGAATCTATCTGAATTACTATACGCGTAGGCCTAGCGTGACGAACTCGTGATTGTTCTGTAGGCACAGTTCCACGGATTACACACAAGCAACGAATCTTCATTTATTGTCTAGAAGACATCAATATTTTATATCTTCTCACAAGTAATATCTGTGTCCCCTTTTGTTACAAAATTCACCTGTAGATCCATCTTTGTCTATTCCTACTACGTCTCCACTAAAATAATGACCTATTCTCTTTACGCGAAGCTATTGAATATAGCGTTGCTCAGGTGTTTGTAACACTTTGTCAGACCGATGTCCACAAGTTACTGGGAATCGGTTTTACAATGACATTTCTTTATACGACACTCCTACATAATAACATGGGTACGTATTTTATATGAATTTTTGTTTCAAACTATCCGCAAAACTTGGTGCATTTATTTTCATCGCCTTTGCTTTTTGAACTTTAAATGAATAATTTATTTAATTTGTGTCTTGTACTGAATACACCAGGAACCTTATTATTTACTACCACGTACATGACGTCATACTATTATATCTACTTTTATTATCTTATTTATATCAGTATTGAACTTTCACAATAAATACTAATTAGTATTATTAATACTTCATTTCATTAACCTCAATAGTAAGTGTTATTATTTAAAACTTCCAATTATTGGGTTGTACAATTTTAGGTTATAGAACAAGACATTACAAACGATACAGTCTGCTTGAACACGCAATAAAAATAAAATACCTCAAAACAGATCACAGAACACAGAACACAGATCACAGAACACCTACACCACAGATTCATTATAACACAACACACATGACCGGAGGTTTGTCTGTGGCTCGCAGCACTGAACAATGCATTGTTGAATGCGAAACGAGTCTGCTGAGAAATATCAGTAAGTAATGCTTTTACCAGGTACATCGACAAAAAAAAGTGTTATGATTGATATTACTGACCTTAAAGTGGTGTATATAAAAAACAATATTTATTAATAGAATATGAATTGTTATCGAAGAAATTTTAATTTTATAAAATTGAAAGGTTAATATTTACTTAGCCTTTTGTTCATGAACATGCCTAGGCTGCATTGTTTGTAATATTACTGGTTTACGTTTTCATTATGATAAAATCTTTCGTATTAACAAGTAATATAAAATTTTTTTAATGTCAATTCGTAGTCAAAGAAAACTTTTATTTTAGTTTTATTTATTTTATATTTACAATTAATATAAATATGTTTATACATGTGACAAAACCAGAATACTAAGTGGCAAAACAAAAAGCGAATTTCATTGCAAATTTCCATTTTCCTTTCTATGTGTGAAGTTGACTATTATTTTTGTTTGTTACTATTTATACTCTTTTTTTGTAGCTTGCATTGTGTTGTAGTTTCTTTTCGCTTTCCTTTCGCATTGTTTGTTTGTGAAGCAAGGTTCTATGCCGTTAATCCTATTTGTTTATTTTATTCTTTTCATTATTTTTTAATCCTTGAGCTTTATTTATGATAATGTGTGGTAACCCAGGCAGACGTTTAAGGTTGTCCAATGGAGGTTTCGACAACAACAAGATGGGAGCAAAACAAAAATTCTTAAGACTACGTCTTCAAGATATAAACTTCAAGTTTTGGGAAATTTGGCTCATTGCCAAAAGCGCTAGACGGATGAAGATATTCAGTTCAATTTCGACCTAGACCCCCAAAATTTTTAGAAATTAATTATTGAATGAATATTTTTAAAAAAACCTGTATTAACATCAATTGTCATCCACTACAGGTTTTACACAAAATGTATTTGAACGTGATTAAATGGCTAAAAATATATTTTATTAACAATTGAAAATTTGTACAAGACATATATAAAAAGAGTGTGAACTATTTGAAGGAATTTAAAAATACTACCTCAAAACACATCACAGAACACCAAACACCACAGATTCACAATAACAAAACACATATCACCAGTCTTGTCTGTGACTTGCACTAGCCAAATAGGAAAAGCTTCTGCTGAGGAATATCAATAAGTAATGGCTTTGCCAAGTAAATTGATAACAAATAACATGAAATAACTATTTTAAATTAAATTCCTACTGAGGTTTACAAAGTAAAGCTTTATTTTAGTTACTATAGAGCACTATTTATGATATTTTGTGGTAACCATGGCAACAGTTTAAGGTAGTACAATGGAGGTTCCGACGACAACCAGATAGGGGAAATTTATATACATCTTTGAGAAATATATTTCTAGGTATTGGAAAGTTGGCTCAGTGCCAAGGCGCGCTAGACTTGAACATGAAGATTCTCAGTTCGAATCCGGGTGGACCCTACAAATTTTATAATTCATTTATTGAATAAATATTTGGAAAACTGTATTAACATCAATTGTTATCTCCTATAGGTTTAAAAAATTTGAACTTGATTGAATGAATAAAAACATTTTATTACCGATTGAAAATTTGTACAAGATATATATCAGGAGAGTGTGAGCTAACAGAAGGAATATGGTTGATATGACCAACCTCAAGATATAAATGGTTATAGAAGACATTTTAATTTTATTAAAGTAAGAGGTTTTATACCTCTTTAGTCTTTTGTTCATGAACATGCTTGGGCTCCATTGTTTGGAATATTTCAGGTTTACGTGTATTAGCTTAAAATCTTTCTTATTAAAAAACAAACAATTAAAGAGTATTAGGTTAATTAGAGCTTAGCTAGTGATTTCCTCAACAAACCTTGTTTAGTTAAACGTCGTGCACATTGATTAGTTGAATTCTGCGTAACTTGGTTAATAGAATGTCTTGCATTTTGATTAGTTGAACGTCGTGTACCTTGATCATTTGAACGTTGCGTAAACCTTGGTTAGTTGACACATTGGTCATTTGAAGGCTACCCAAAAATACTAATTATAGCATGTATACAGATAATACGAGGTTAATTAGAGCTTAGCTAGTGATTTCCTCAACAAACCCGCAACAAACCTTGTTTAGTTAAACGTAGTGCACATTTATTAGTTGAATTTTGCCTAACTTGGTTAATTGAACGTCGTGCATCTTGATTAGTTGAACGTCGTGTACCTTGATCATTTGAACATTGCGTAAACCTTGGTCAGTTGACACATTGGTCATTTGAAGGCTACCCAAAAATACTAATTATAGCATGTATACAGATAATGCAAGGTTAATTAGAGCTTAGCTAGTGATTTCCTCAACAAACCCGCAACAAACCTTGTTTAGTTAAACGTAGTGCACATTTATTAGTTGAATTTTGCCTAACTTGGTTAATTGAACGTCGTGCATCTTGATTAGGTGAACGTTGTGCATCTTGATTAGTTGAACATCGTGTACCTTGATCATTTGAACGTTGCGTATACCTTGGTTAGTTGACACATTGGTCGTTTGAAGGCTACCAAAAAATACTAATTATAGCATGAATACAAATACATAAAAAGTATCCAATACGTCAGTCCGATACGTATTTGTTAAATTTAAACTTTATAAATAGCGAACGTATAATTCAAGTACTGAGACAACGTTTTTGATCGTACCTGTATTTAGGTTGGTCGCTGGAGAGCGTTGTTGACCTAGCCGGCAGCGGTTCTTTGTGGTAATAATTGGTTGATTTGTCTTAGGTTTGTTTAATCAACATGTTGTTATTTTTTGTTTGTAGATTCATATTGGTTTAGTGGGTTGAGATTTAGCCTAGCCCTTTTTTGTCGATGTGGAGAAATTCTTAATTATAGCACACTTCTATAAGTTTGGCCTGTTTCTATTACATCGTTAGCTGTCTTGTTTTAACAAATTGTATCGAATATTCTTTGAGTCTTTGAAACAAACCTAAAAATAATCCACGGGTGTTTGTTACATCACGAACTGTAAAAAGTCCAGTCATGGATGAAAACGGGCGTGAAAAGCGTCGAACTGAGCTAAAAACTGATAAAGCACTTTAGAAGAGTTACAGAGTAATCGATAAAGATTACACACCGCGGGGAATGACATCTGCCAAAGCGATCCAAGTGAGACCTGTAGTGGCTTAATCAACACAGTGATACAGAGTGGAGCCGTGAGAACGGGCGGGCTTGCGTGGCCCCCACGAAAAGCAAAAACACAAGCCAGCTGCTATTAAAATAAACATTTTTTTCGTCCGTGTCCATTTTATGAAAGCCTACTTAGTGTGACAAGAAATATAACAGTTTATGTTTTTGCTTACAAACAACGGGTAACTAGAATATACATCTTCTGCTCGTTTGATAAGAACTTCTTAGTTATTAAAATTGTATTTGAAAAGCGTACACATAAAAACCATAAGTGCGCACAGAGCTTCTAATGATGGAGCTAATCCGAAACGCTTCAGCTGATACAATAATAATATTGTTTAATAGAGAAGAGGCTTTGGATACTTTCAACCAATTACAGAATGGCAGAGCCTATAAAACTGGAACTAACACTGTTGTATTGTTTCCCAGTAACCAAGTCCTGCCCACTTTAAGCTCCTGTCATAGATATCAGCTGGAGCATACTGAAGTGACGTCACGTTCACAGTTATTCCCACCTAGCAGACATCCAAATACCGTTCTAATTTTAATTCAACCATACATCATTATACTTTTATTCCACTAAAACAAAACAATTCTAGTTTTTAATAAATAATACGTTAAATTATTATAAATTATAGATAACTACCAGCAAATTCGAATTATTCAGTTAAAATACCAGGCTGCAGGTAGGTAGATCTCGCTTCGCCCCGGCTGCGAACAGTTTTTAAGGACCCTACCTTGTTTCCCCCTTCCCACCTGGGTCTGAGCCCCCAAAGCCCGCTCAGCCCTGTTGGCAGCCAACCTATAGCGAGCTGCCTCCGTCTCCTTGCCCTATTTGTAGTACCACGGATTATAATGCCATTTCTTCCAGTCATACAAATCCCGCCTACCCTCACTTATCCTTCGTCTTACAAAGGGATGCAAGTAACCGTTTACCCTTCTACATGACCCACTTCAGATACACAACCTTACTTACGTGGTGAAATTATTTGCCTTATTCCCAGAATCAATGGACCGCCCTATACTCCATTCTATCATTCCTACTTTCATTTTTCATAGGTTGTAAGAGTAAAACCTTATTATGATCTCGATAGAAAGTACGTTTACTTCAGGTATATGACCCTGACATGATCCCTATGCATAGTCGTGCATGGGATTATTGTCTCGACATTAATCCTACTTATTTTCACAATACTTAATTACCCTCCGTACATTATAAATAAAGTATCGTAACATACGCATTAAAACATCTGTTCTACCACATACATTAAATCAGCTGTTTTATGGAATCATATGTTATCATTTATTTCAAGCCAAATGGAAGGATATAACTAAATTGCATACCCTGCCCCTTTTGTGACAAATTTTTCTCCCCCTATAAATCTAAAATTAGTTCGTTAAATTTAATTAATTAATTAATATTTGAAAAACACTGTATTAACAATGAAGTATGATCCACTACAAGTTTAAACACGTAATATAAACAAACAAATTTCAAAGTTAAATCCTACTTAGGTAAATAAAGAAAATTGTTATTTTAGTTACCTTTTATTAAATAATTACAATTAATATAATTAGTCACAAAACCTATGCGTTGAAACAGCTGTTCCACCACATAACCTATGACATAAAATCAGCTTGTTTAAGGAAATCATATGTTATTACTTACTTTAACCCAAAAGGGACGAAATAACTATGTTATATACATTTCCCCTTTTGTAATAGGTTTTTCTCCCATATAACACTAAAATTAGTTCACGAAATTTAATTAATTAATATTTTTTAAAAAAAAACATCTGAACTTGAGTGGATGAATAAAAAGTTTTTTAAACACTGGAAATTTGTACAAGATATAGATTTTTTAGTTACATTTACGAGTATAAAACTAGTAGTTACTTACCATGTAAGGAATTCTCCATTTATTTTACTGCTGAGATCAAATTCATGACCCAGAACAAGATCTCGCTTATGCGAAAGCTAAATAATGGATTGCGATTTAACAATGCAGATATGGGTTCACAGAAACTAAGTCTTGAATCCACACATAAAGGTTCTTTTTAACACTAATAAACGAATATAATGCAGTTGCAAATAAAACTAACCTCTTAACTATGCCCACTTGGAACAATTTGCAAACAATAGATGTTTCCGAGGGAAACGGGGGTAACTCATTCACTTCAACAAACCATTTAGTTTACGTTAACTGGACTTATTGCTATTTTTAAAATAGGCGCATTGTAGTTTTGTAAAGAAACCTACAGTTTATCAAGTTTGGCTTACTTGGAAAGTAAGGTTATTTTCAAAAGTGTTAACCACTGTCATATTTATGAATTGTTTGGGATGTTTGATTAAATAATGTATGTAATAAAAATAGAACTGACCAATTCTTTGTTCAGCAAATCAATTTATTTCCGGTTGCACAAGCTCCTCCAAGCGTGACTAGAGGACAGTGCAAAACGTCATCCGTATTTCATATATCTCCACGCGACACACAGTTTTATTTCACCATTTGATTGTCTATGGAAAGAGTTGGAGAGTTTGATTGGTTCTTTCGTGGTGGGGCATTAACCTGACGCGCATGTGAGGAGACGTTTATCGCAAGAGTCTGACCAGCAGCAGAACCGCCAATGTTTTGGGGACCTAGACGCCAATTATAAATGATCTTCCACTTAACATAACCGGGAATGTATCCAATGTACACTCGAGAGTGTATCCCGACTAAATCTTTGGTACAGTACTAGGTAAAATTCCCGTTGTAATTCTGTTGGCTGAAATACGAGAACTTAAAATAGGGTTCACAATGGAAGGAAGGACAAAGAGGTTAAAGATCAAAGCAGCAGAAGGCTCTAGAAATAATGTGGCCTGATAGTAACTGAAACATAGAATTCACAGTTTTTATCGGTAAACAAAGATAGGTAACAATGCTAAGTGATCAAACAGCCACTATGCCCATGACGTAACAACGTGGGTAAGTAACAGATGATCCTACGCCATCTGCTGTTACTCTAGTAGATAACAGCAATTTCATTTATTTTTATCGGGTAAAATACATTTGTAGTGAAATAACAAAATGTACAACTGTAAAAGCCAAAAATTATCCTATTTTACGTAATCATATAAAACAATACTGGATTCTTTTAAATGGTAAAATTTTGCACATTCATAAAACTACAATAAATATTAAAAATTTGCTTCCCTAATAATCATTGTAAGCATTAATAATTATTATAATTTTCATTCCTGATGATGTTGGTACTGTTTACCAACGAAAATCTTTGGATATAAAATAATAAATATTCTTGTATTTGAATAACCTATGTTGTTTTAAATTATTAAACAAGAAAACGTATTATATATATATATATATATATATATATATATATATATAAACAGGGAACACAAATATAGGTAGAAATATATTTATAATTATAATTGATTATAAAGTATAAAAGTAAAAAAGTGATTTACCTTAGAAATCATTACTATTTGTTAGTTAGAGCTAAAGTACGACAAAGGATGGCTACTTTGTCGCTGAAACGCGATATTTAAAGAGACTATTTTTTATGAAAATCACTAAAATTTTATTTTGAATAGTAAGATATGCTTTGAACTCAGTAAACAACGCCTGTAGTAAAAATCTGCAATTCAATGGTAATTATTTTTTTCATTAAAAAAAAACAAAGACGGAACAGTTCGGAAATACACTTTAGTGAATATCTTGAAGAGATCAGGAGAGAAATCTCTAGGACTAGGCAGTAAAGCCTGTACAGGCGCCAACAACCCGTAAAATAAGGGACATCAGATGTCCCCTAAAACCAAACACTTTCAAAATTATGATAACCTTGGACGAGCATTAAATTAGTCCGAAGGCTTGGCAGAGTACACGCTATCATGCACACACGCGCACACCGTGTTAACAAAGACTAATTAAGAAAGATTTCACCAGACAAAGCACTGCACAACAGGTCGCTAGATACGTAGGTACTCCCAAACTGTGGCCAGCACTTTTCCCCTAGCCCTTCAGGTCATTTTACCCTCACCCTCTCTCCTTTCTACTGCCTTTTTGGAAAACATCGACTATCACAACAAAAACATACGTGAATGGACTGCAGTGATGGAATAGGCCTGGGGGGAGACTTCAAAGGGCCGCTTCATATTAATCCGTGATGTAAAGAAAGCCTCTTGTACAGCCCTGGCAATACTTTGGTAGTCAATTATCAAGTCTTTGTTTACAGTTGCCTTGTTTGTAATGCTGGACAAATATTAAGCGTCAGATAAGATATACTCAAAGTATTTGGAACGAATAATACAACTCCAAGTTATTACACACATCCAAATAATTATTTTGTTTTGTAACGTCCAATCGTAACAAAACTAATTATACGTTGGGTTTAATAGATTTGTTCTTTACAAATCATAGATTTGTAATTTTGTAACTCTACAATTAACGAGAGTCATTTTTCTTCGCAAACTTGGATCGCATCCTTAGACAACTTAACAACAAAACTCGATGTGGCTCGTTTTGGAAGTTACACAATCTATGACTTTATGTTGAATTTCTATGACAATGGTTTACAAACATGACAAACTTTGTAGACTTACTAGAAAACTGTATTAAAATTTGCCCACTAAATATCAAAAGTTTCTTTGTGATGGTTTCATGTTATATTTATTTACCGTCTGTCACAATGAAATACAAACATGGCAAACTTTATGGTCTAAGAAACAGTATTTTAAATATGTTCAACAATATAACCGATTCTATGTATATTTAACTTCTGTGAAAAGGATTTACAAACATAATAAACTTTATAGCCTGACTGAGAAACAGTACTGAAATAATTTCAACATATTACCAACGAAATGTTAGTAAAGATTCTTTTTCATGGTTTCATGGTAACAAAGATGTTTTTTTACAGTTTTATTCAACTTCTGTTACAATAATTTACAAATCATGATAAATTTTATTGTAACTTTAAGATGATGATAAATTAAAGTAACCTAAACCAATGCAATTAAAAGTTAACCACTAACCTAATATTATAAATACTAAAATAAAAAACAATCCTTCTATAAAAATAACATTAAAACTAGAGAAAAGTAAAAAGACGAGCTTAGAAATAAAAAAAAAAAATTGTTAAAACTAAAAACTAGAACCGTAAATTACATTAATACTTGATATACTAATAAAAATTAAAAAGTTATTATGATAAACATATAAACTACAGAATGTTATTGACTATAATTGTCAGGCATAAAAAGGTGGTGACATTCTCGCCTATGAAGTTAAGAATAGGGTGGGCATAAACCACTTGTATATGGAATATAGATGATGATCTGGCATCATATCTCGCATCTGAAATAGATCGGGTGTAACGAGAGAGAATACTCTTTCATTTTATTGTAGGAACGATATGGACGATTAGGTGAAATTAAGGTAAACTTAATTTAGGAGAGAGATAAACAGATACCCTAGTGCCAAGGTGGCTAGCCCTACCCACCTTGCCCTGATGCCGAGAGAAAGGAAAATTAAAGGTCGAGTCTACCTAAGGCAGGGGCCCTCACTAGGAATACTTTGAGAGCCAAAAAGTTTGCATAAAATTTTCCTGAGGGCCGCAAGTACAAGAGGCACTAAATAACTGACAAACAATATGATTATAACATACGTTTATTACATTACCAACATAAATATACTGTTTTGCGCATAAAAAAGTTTGAAAATGTCTTTTTTTTACTAAATTAATTCTTTGAAGTTGATGGGCGAAATCTTTCACAGTCCTCTAATATGGCATCTATGTTGGCAGGTTGGGAAGAAACTGAAATTCTTAAAATGTTCTCAACATTCTCACTTGTTAGCCTAGATCTGTACTTGTATTTTATAAACTTCAGCTTACTGAATGTAGATTCACAGACATAAGTAGAAGAAAAAACACGCAATATTTTCTGAGCACATTCAAGTAAGTTAGGAAATTTGTCCTTTTCAACAACCCTCCGAAACTCATAGTGAGCTTTATTCTTCATCTTTTCTTCAAAAATACTTTTGAGTTCCGTATCGTTCTGAAGATCGATTAATTCATTTTTAAAGTCCCTTCATATCCAAAAACAGATAGATGAGCTACATTAGCTGGTTTCATTGCCCATGGATTTTCTACCAAGCGAAATGGTACAGTTTCACGACATATCAAACATATGGCAGTCCCTTCTTTCTTACCTTTTGCACGTCTCCACCGTCTTACGCTCACACGTCAAGTTGCGTTGCGGTGTTGCCGATACTATTGCTTGCTAAACGTCAGTAAAGCCCGAGGCAAAGATACGGCGGGCGGTGTTTTTAACTTCAGTAGTTTGAGTAATTAATTACGTTTAGTAAAACGACAAATTTTCAAAACACTCAGTAATTAAATATAATATTTAATTAAGTTATAAAATATACGGGCCGCGTAGTGAGGATGCCTGACCTAAGGTATAGCTACCTGCTTCAATCGCTGCCAAAAACAGCTGTCTACCGCTACCAGGGAATCTGCCAGTTTGTAATCGGTAATAGCAACTTCGCGGCAGTGGTTTCCTTGTGGGATTAAAACTTTGTGTAGGCTTTCACGTAGATATGACATATGAAAATCCGTTCCTTAAGTCTAACCTACGTAAAAATGGGCGGTTAAAATGTAATCCTGGCCATGTTCCCATCTTCTATGGTTTATGCAGGTGTTTCCTATTAAGAATTGTTATTATTGACTTTAAATTTCAGTTTAAAACCCTGTTATAGTCAGCTTGAAGTAAAAACGTTGTGTTCTATGACGACCATTCTGCAACAACCATTTGTAGGTCTATATATTGAAGAAAAAGAAAATGGAATGTAAATTTAATTTAATATTTGTTCACTTGGACTCTGGGTCTTACTTTAATCGGATACCCCACAATAGGATATGAGTTAATATTTTATGGAACTGATGTCTATAACTGTAATACATGTCAGAAAGGGAGAGAAGGGGAGGTGAGTATGTGCGTTTGTGTATGAAATTTTAAGTTAGTTATAGGATTATTTTTAATTTAAAATAGTAAAGAATACTCTGATTTTTCTAGTAGCTTCCTCTAAAGATGATTGCCTTGCAATCAAAATTAACATTAAGGTTTAAATAAATAGTTTAATATCTGTGAAAGAGAGAGATAGAGAGCGAGAGAGAGAGAGAGAGATAGAGAGACAGCGAAAGAGAGAAAGAGAGAGATAGAGAGCGCGCGAGAGAGAGAGAGAGAGAGAGAGAGAGAGAGAGAGAGAGGCCTACTATTTATGTGGCTCACAGGATGGTATTCACTCGTTTCACCCTAAGGTATGGGGAAGGATAAAAGAGAGGATGATCAAAATAAAGGTAAAGCTAAAGAATGGATGTAATGATCCCGTAGTACCGAGAATAAGGAAAGATTTTTATAAAATATCGCTTACTATAAAAGTCTACCTGTTCTCTAATAGGGAGTAAGCTGCTATCGTCCCTAAAATATATGTGAGTCGGTGCGTTTAGTGGGGTGAACGTGTATTGTTACAGCAAGGGTCGGCAAATCCTTCAGCTAATCTAGGTGTAAGGTTAGCGCTGATCTTACAAATATGGATATGCACTGGGTCCAGGTAGTACGGGAACTTAAAATTTGCCAACACATCCTGTTAAAGGCTATAAAAGTTGTACGTTCTTTTAAGAAACTCCTTTCCGTCCCATTGAAAATGACCGCATTTTAGGTTTAACCCGACCGATAACTCTATTTAAATTATTTCACAGCTTTTATAGAGAAGACAGTGCCAGCTGCAGACCTACTTTGTCAATGTAATACTCTCAACCTCTGATTATTTCGACAACGCATCTTCAATGGGAGAACAATTAATCATGTTTATACTCGCAAAGATTATTGTTTGAATAAATGCGGTTGAGTTGCGAATCAGGTACAACTGTATATTTACACAGGCAAAGTTTTAATGACGGGTACGATATCGTCATCAGGTCACATTCCTCCTGTACTCTCCCCAGCGGGAGGAATAAGGGCTGATGACGTAGGTTACTGAAGCGTTGCCCTAAGTAAATAGCTGTACCTGATTCGCCAATCGACCGCTTTTACTTAAACAATGGTCGAATCATGAATCATGTTTACACTCGCAGAAATTATTCTTTATAAACAATATTAAAAAAATTAAGAATATACCTACTAAGGTTAGCAAAGAAACATTTTATTTTAGTTACCCTGGAGCACTATTTATGGTATTGTTTGGTAACCATAGCAACAGTTTAAGGTTGTACAATGGAGGTTTCCGTGGCAACCAGATAAGGAAAAAATTCATATACATCTTTGACAAATATATTGCTAGGTATTTGATTTGATGAATTTAATGCATTAAGGTTTTATATTAATAAAAATATAAACAAGCAATAAAAAAAAAATTGTTTAAGTACACTCCTACTGAGGTTAACAAAGAAACATTTTATTTTAGTTACTATAGACCACTATTTATGATACTGTGTGGTAACCATGGTAACAGTTTAAAGTTGAACAATGGAAGTTTCCATGGCAACCAGATGGGGAAAAAATTCATATACATCTTTGAGAAACATATGTCTAGGTATTGGAAAGTTGGCGCAGTACCAAGGCGCGCTAGACTTCGAGAATGAAGATTCTCATTTCGAGTCCGCCTGGACCCAACAAATTTACAATTTAATTATTGATTAAATATTTGAAAAAAACCGTATTAACATCAATTGTCATCCACTATAGGTTTTAAAAAATGTAAACTTGACTGGATGAATAAAAACGTATTTTATTAAGAATAGAAGGAATTTGTACAAGATATATATCAGGAGAGTGTGAGCTAATAGAAGGAATTTGTACAAGATATATATCAGGAGAGTGTGAGCTAATAGAAGGAATTTGTACAAGATATATATATCAGGAGAGTGTGAGCTAATAGAAGGAATTAAATAAATACGGTAGATTTATGAGTCAGGTACAGATAGTTATTTAAACAGGCCACGTTCCAATAATGAACAAGTTACCGTATCAGCCCTTATTCCTCCTGCACTCACCCCAGCGCTATTTCTTAACACAGTGCAGAGGGAATAAGGCCTGATAAAGCGCCCGTTACTGAAGCGTTGCCTGATAAGTAAGTAAACAGTTGTACCTGGCTCGCAAATCAATCGCTTTTATTTAAACGATGGACGAACTACTTGACAAATATTTTCATCACCATCTTCTCAAGGCAATAGGTTGCAACTACTAGTTTATGTCAATCATTGCGTCTGTAAGCCACTATAAAATAAGTCACTTCTTATAGGAATGCAGTTGTATGAGATCTCGCTAGAACCCTCTCGAAAAATTATTTATCTCGTATTGTTTAGGAAAGTGCGAGTTTTATTTTAGTTGTGTTTCATTCCATTTTCACCCTTCAGAACGCGTGTGCCACTTTGCCATAAGCTTGTCTGCATTTAAATTACCTCAAGCTTTTTCTTTCTTTGACCAAGGTTCGAGGTCACTCCCGCACATAATGAAACGTTTTGCCAAACCTTTTTCTTCGTTTTCTGAGATAACAGTTATTCTGAGGTTTGTCTTAGACCATGTACAGTATGTATAGGACTCTTCAAACTGCTTTAATCCAGCGTTGTTATAGTTTACATCAAGTTACATTCATTCTGTTATCTTTTTGTTGTTCATTTTTATTGTTTTGTTGGAATTATAGAAACTATCATCTATGATTTTAATAAGTTTCTGTACCAAATAAATCTACTAGCCTAAATCAGCAGTAGTACTTGATATGTGGATTATTATTCCGTTAACCCTATACAAGGCCAGCCGATGGTTTATCAGATCGAAACCTAGTTTTAAATTACTAGGACGTATTTTATAGATTCATTTTTAGGCAAAAGCACGATATTTTATCATTTGTTAAATATAGCGAAACATAAACCTGGAGCAAACTTCAAACTTTAATTTTTTTGTATAACACATTTATTTCAGGCATTTTGGTGTCTTTAAAATGTCCTGCAAAACACTTATGTTCACTGTGTATCATAAATTGGCTTGTCACAACTCGTAGGACAGTTTTTAATATTTCTTTATGTCAATTTTTTATTACATATTTTTCATATAGAATAATCATACGATTCTAGAAAATTCTCTGTCTAAATAAAGTATATAAAATAATGTATACATTTACATGCATAAAACGTAAAAGGGGCCTGTAAAGTTATATGTATATAAAATGTTTTCCCCTTGAAATTATTATAAACCTTTAGAAATAATATATAAGGTTAAATATACATAATATTTGTTTTTTCTACAAGACATAAATTAAAATGTCGTTATCTTTATACCTTTTTCTAATAAAAGTAAAGATTTATATGTATTCGCAGAGTTAATTTATTTTCTATAAAAAATTATTATTATATGGAACAACTAACAATTTTACGTTATTATCTGTCTGAAATATTTTTATCCCAAATTTAAAAAAATAAGTTTATTATATAAATTATTAAAAACAATTTTTTTAATCATTTCAAAAACTTATAATTTTATGTAGAGAACTAAATTCTACACTAAGTAAACATTTTAAATTTAGACTCGTAAAAATTATTCTGAATTTTAACTGTTTTCTTTCAAAATGTTAATTTTAGGGTTAATATATAGCACTTTTGTTCTTGCTTTGTATGATGGCGTTATGAACACATTAAAAGAAATAAGGTGACAAACAGCAGAAATTGACTCTGCCAAACAAGAAATCGTTTTGAAAGACCCCAGTATAATATTTATTATTTATATTTTAATAAATGCATTAGCGATCGGGTTTTTGTTGGACATCATTAAACGGCGACTCCGCCAGTAAGAGCTTCTATAAATACCTCACGACAGCTTCATACCGGTTAGGCTTAATGCACATCTGCTGGCCTGAACGGTATATCTAAGCTGACTACAGGAGTAAGGTCCTGGAAATAAGGGCGTTTTAAAACTAACCTAGAAGCTATTTTACCTTACAGGATGATGCCTTTAATATGAATCATGTTTCAGCAAGAACTTTCTTGTCGAGTTTTCTTGGGTTTCTTGCTAATTTGAAAGCAATAATAATAGATATGCTGTAACGCTATTTATTTAAAATAAATTAGTACCTTCCAAATAGGTTTTTAGTTCAAACTAAACTAATATCTACTTTGATCTATTTTCTACACTCGTACAGAATATCTTATCTAGCTCAACAATTTGTTTACCTTTAAATAAACTATGGGCTTTTTGAGGATACACGTAATTCGGGCGTAGGACGTAACATACCCAGATTGGCGAAAACAGCGAGAAAATGCGAGCGTAAATATAAACAGCCTTGAATTTTAAAACGGAATAACTGTGACACGAAGCTGGTGGAAATGTCTGCCAAGGAGATGACGCACTCACTGCCTAACTTATTACCTTGTTGCTTCTACTAACCTCGTCCACTGCGTGGGGTAGTATCTGTTAACGCATGCTGACTAGGTGACGTGTCCAAATAATTTCAGGAATGTGCAGAAAGTTTCAAAAAATAAAAAAATCAGTACAAGGACAAAGGCAATATGTGCTCTGTTTATAAATTTTTGAGCGACTGTTTTTCTTAAACCAACGAGCAAAACCCATTCTGGTTCAGTAAGCAATAAGGCGGCGATATGTTGCAGAGAACAAACTATCATGAACGTATTTGTTTTCGACTTATAAGCTACACCGAAAACAAGCCATCACAAAAGGTATCTCTAACACAAATTTATAGACTCGAATGTTGACTCTATATAGTGAATCAATGCACATCTTTGCATTTTTAGATGGAAAAATCAAATGCAGACTAAGGTCGCGGCCTAAACAATTATTCAAAAAAAATATTATCTTCATCCCCAAACCGAAGAAGAAAATAAGTTACACGGAGGTAAAGGACTTCAGGCTCACATCGTTCCTGTAAGACATTGGAAAGACTGGTGGATGTCTATTTCAAGGAGAGGCCTCTAAAGCAATACGCAATTCCTGAAGACCAACATGCCTACAGATCAGTAGGTCGGTAGAAATAGAGCTGTTATCGGGTGTGGACTACAATGAAGATTAGGAGAGCAACAAGAGCATATGTTGTGGATGTCTATTTCAAGGAGAGGCCTCTAAAGCAATACGCAATTCCTGAAGACCAACATGCCTATAGATCAGTAGGTCGTTAGAAATAGAGCTGTTATCGGGTGTGGACTACAATGAAGATTAGGTGAGCAACAAGAGCATATGTTGTGGTGGATGTCTATTTCAAGGAGAGGCCTCTAAAGCAATACGCAATTCCTGAAGACCAACATGCCTACAGATCAGTAGGTCGGTAGAAATAGAGCTGCTATCGGGTGTGGACTACAATGAAGATTAGGTGAGCAACAAGAGCATATGTTGTGGTGGATGTCTATTTCAAGGAGAGGCCTCTAAAGCAATACGCAATTCCTGAAGACCAACATGCCTACAGATCAGTAGGTCGGTAGAAATAGAGCTGCTATCGGGTGTGGACTACAATGAAGATTAGGTGAGCAACAAGAGCATATGTTGTGGTGGATGTCTATTTCAAGGAGAGGCCTCTAAAGCAATACGCAATTCCTGAAGACCAACATGCCTACAGATCAGTAGGTCGGTAGAAATAGAGCTGTTATCGGGTGTGGACTACAATGAAGATTAGGTGAGCAACAAGAGCATATGTTGTGGTGGATGTCTATTTCAAGGAGAGGCCTCTAAAGCAATACGCAATTCCTGAAGACCAACATGCCTACAGATCAGTAGGTCGGTAGAAATAGAGCTGCTGTCGGGTGTGGACTACAATGAAGATTAGGTGAGCAACAAGAGCATATGTTGTGGTGGATGTCTATTTCCAGGAGAGGCCTCTAAAGCAATACGCAATTCCTGAAGACCAACATGCCTATAGATCAGTAGGTCGGGAGAAATAGAGCTGTTATCGGGTGTGGACTACAATGAAGATTAGGTGAGCAACAAGAGCATATGTTGTGGTGGATGTCTATTTCAAGGAGAGGCCTCTGAAGCAATACGCAATTCCTGAAGACCAACATGCCTACAGATCAGTAGGTCGGTAGAAATAGAGCTGCTATCGGGTGTGGACTACAATGAAGATTAGGTGAGCAACAAGAGCATATGTTGTGGTGGATGTCTATTTCAAGGAGAGGCCTCTAAAGCAATACGCAATTCCTGAAGACCAACATGCCTACAGATCAGTAGGTCGGTAGAAATAGAGCTGCTATCGGGTGTGGACTACAATGAAGATTAGGTGAGCAACAAGAGCATATGTTGTGGTGGATGTCTATTTCCAGGAGAGGCCTCTAAAGCAATACGCAATTCCTGAAGACCAACATGCCTATAGATCAGTAGGTCGTTAGAAATAGAGCTGCTATCGGGTGAGGACTACAATGAAGATTAGGTGAGCAACAAGAGCATATGTTGTGGTGGATGTCTATTTCAAGGAGAGGCCTCTAAAGCAATACGCAATTCCTGAAGACCAACATGCCTATAGATCAGTAGGTCGGTAGAAATAGAGCTGTTATCGGGTGTGGACTACAATGAAGATTAGGTGAACAACAAGAGTACATACATGTAGTGGCGATTTTCTTGATGTAGATTTTAATCGCACCTCCAGGTTGGCCATCAAGAGAGCCTCTGATGGGAATGGGATATCCCGGGGGCGTTATCTTCCCAGGTGTCAATCTTACATAGAAATAATAAAATATTTTAAAACAAAAAAGAACCGTGTTTTTTACACTAAGGAACGCCAACAATGTAGGATTATCTAACTCAGTAAACAGGTTTCTGTTGGTTTCCTAGGTATCCATATGATTTTCCTTTTTGCAAAAATGTACGTGTTTTATAGTTTTCTCAGTGTTGTCAGTACACCTCACCGGTGTGACCCATGCTCTACCCAAACTCTTCTCTGACCGGAGATAGTACCGCTCTTGAGATTCTCCAGTGTTCTAGGATAAACCATTCCCGTACAAATTTAGATAATTTTATTTTACCTTCTTAGGAGAAATTTTTTCTTATTGTTAAATGTTTTCTATTACCCTGCACCGACTGCAGAATTGTATACTGGGATCGGCAATATCCTCATTGGCCGGGTTAGAACCAAGGTTGTGAACCCTTGAGATTATGTACACTCACCTTGACACATAACCTCCATATAGCTCTGCCAAAGGCTATCCTCCCACGTACTCTAGCGTTGCTGGTCTGGTGCTGCATACCCGGTACCCGGGTTACACTTTATTCCAACGAGGTATTTATACGAACAGTATATAGTTTTAAAAAACAAAAACACCCAATGCTATAAAAACCAAACAAAAATTGTAGTATTTTTGAAAGTTATGGGCGTTAATAGAATTAATAAAATTGTATAAATACATCTATACAGTATTAGTTATCAAAATACAACTTCTCGCAATACAATGTTTATATTCATTGAGTGAAGGCTAGTCAATGATGAAGGTAACAAGTTGCCGAAAGCAAGTTTTAACTAAACATTCTGTATCGTGAGAAGTTGTGTTTCGATACTTACAGAAAAGGTTTTGTAACAAAACTTGAGATACAATTCAACTCCTGTTAGTTCACACACTTTTCAATCGTTAATAAAACACTTTTTATTCATCCACTCAAGTTCAAATACATTTTTTTAAACATGTAGTGGACGACACTTGATGTTGATCTATTTTTTTTTTTAATAAGAATTCATAATGAATTAATTTTAGTTTTATACGGAAGAGAAACTTTTCACAAAAGGAGGCAAGAAATACAAAAAATCTATTTCGTTCCATTTGGCTTAAAATAAGTGGTAACATATGATTTCATAAAACAGCTGATTTCAAGTCATACGTTATGTATGAACAGCTGTTTTAAAGCATAGGTTTATATTGCTTTTTTTAATATTATATACACAAAAAAAATCAATTTCAAAGCTAGGGGAAGTTGACAAACTGTAAAATAACCTAAAAGAGTTTTAGTGTAAGAAATAGAATAGACCTCCGGCCTGGACAACACTGGATGTAATGTTTAGAATTGCTGAATACCTCAGGGTAAGGAAGTGTATAGCAAAAAATCACAACAATTTTCTGAATTCTTTGGATTTTAAAATTATATTAAAATAATAGTAGATAATATCAACATAAAAGTAAATAATGACAGCACATGTTTTTATAACGCTTTAGAGAAGGAATCTGCTGTTTAGTTCCAATGATCATCAGGAAAAATAAACTATTATGGCTGAGAAGTTCAAACAAGTTAATGTATTACATTGCAATAGTAAGGCACAGCAAAAGGCAGTACCACTTTTAGCAAGCGGAAATCCCCCCTCTATTTACAAAGGAGGAACTGTAAAATCGTAACACTTCTTGATATAACTGACAACAAATCCCAAAACCGCAAAAACAAGAAATATATGTAAACAAACAGATCTTTAGTTATTTTAAAATAGGACACATGAGCAAATTGTAAGTAAAATCAAATATAGTCTGTGAATATTAAAACATTGGCTCTTAAATAAAACAAAAGTATTGAAACAGCGCTATATCTCTCAAGTAACAAAGATAATCTTAACTATTCAGGCATCTGTTCATATTTGTGTGAATTTCTTTTACAAATAGATTGAAAATACCGCTTTAAAGAACACTCGAAGTATCAGCATTTATTGTGATCAATCTGTTCTCCATGAACAAATCAACTAAATCACTTATTACACTTTGCTATTACTTGCGACCAGACTTTCTATTAGCTAAAGGTTGTTAAATTGTTAACTTACACTCGAAGGAAACGTTTTCGTAATACGACTTCTTCAGCCTCGTATTTTTGCCTATAGCAGTTGTGCTTCTTTGGTACCAATTTTTGAAGTTAGAAGTGATGTAATCGAAGAGTATGTGTCATCTGTGTCGTGTTTGTTCATTTATGGTGTCATTTTTATGTGTGTTGCTACGTCTGTATATTTCATATTGTTCTAGTGTGTTTAATTTATGGCCTTTGTTGCATGTGTGGAGGATGCTCATGTTATTTTTATACTATTGCATGAGTGTTTAATGTCCTTGATGTGATTTGCAAAGGTGGATTAAATAGTAGTGTGCAGTGCGCTTTTGTGATCTTTATATCTTTCGGCGAAAACGTTTCCTCCAAGTGTAAGTTAACAATTTGACAACCTTTAGTTAACAAAAAGTCTGGTCACAAGTAATATCAAAGTGTAATAAGTGATTAACAACCAGCTCGTTATGAACAGCAACAAGGTTTTGATATTCAACTTAAATTAAATTGAAGAATTCATTATTATTTCATGGAATGTATAACTAATTATAATGAAACACTGAGTTATTAATTTTAAAAAGTATATTATTATGTTTTCTAAGGGTAAATTTTCAATTAATAAAATAAATATAAAGATTAAGAATATTCATGTAGTTCCATGTCAAACTGGGGTCTCTGACGATAATCCGAGCTTTTTCGAGCCTATTAAGCAAAAATCCAATACTAAATTCCAGTGGGGCGAAATATAGGTAGAAGCAACGCATGAGGACATCCGCAATGCGACAAAGTCTACGCAACTTATCGACCAATCATATTTAGTAGGCTGCAAAGTGTACTATAGTTGCGAACTAACACGCACACGTTATACTGCACCACTCACTGTTATAAATACACAAATCTTGTCCCAATCATTCATTTAGAAACGTATGGAATATACTTTATGACTCATGAACTCCCGAATGCTGAACCAACGCCACCTACAAACGAAATAAAAAACCTACCAAACGTCTAAAAGGTGAAGGCATTGGTGCTGAATGACCTACCTGTTCTTTTACATAGGACCTGCAACTTGAACACAACAATCAGTGTTAAAAGCCTTGTATCCTCTGTAAAGTAAACAAACTGTATCTTCTCTATAGTAAAGGGTACAATACCGTCATCAGAACTTATTCCTCCTCCTGCACTCTCCCCAGCGCTATTTCTTACAGCGTCGCCCTAAGTAAATAGCTGTACCTGATTCGCCAATAAAACGCTTTTACTTAAACAATGGTCGAATCATGAATCATGTTTAAACTCGCAGAGATTATTGTTTATATACAATATATTCCTATATTGTTTGTAAGTATATTCCTATCGAAGTTAACAAAGTTTTTATTTTAGTTACCCTGGAGCTCTATTTATGGTATTGTGTGGTAACCATAGCAACAGTTTAAAGTTTTACAATGGAGGTCTCGATGGTAACCAGATGAGGAAAAAATTCATGTACATCTTTGAGAAATATATTGCTAGGTATTGGAAAGTTGGCGCAGTGCTAAGTCGCGCTAGACTTCGGACATGAAGATTCACAGTTCGAATCCAGCTGGACTTCACAAATTTTATAATTTAATTATTGAATAAATAATTGAATAAACTTTATTAACACCAATTGCCATCCAATTCAGGTTAAAAGAAATGTATTTGAACTTGATTGGATAAAAAAAATATATTTTATTAACGACTGAAAATTTGTGCAAGTGATTTCGACGACATACGACAAATGTACTACAAGAATCACGTCCACAATGTATACTACATTTTTAAATGCAGTACAAAAACGTTTTTAAACAATTGGTTATAAATAAAATTCACTCAACATTTTTTCCAAATATTTACCTAATGACAAAAGCAATTATATTTGAAATATTTAGATACAGAAAAGGAAGGTGTTTCAACGGAAAGACATTTATATGAAATATTCTCTAACTTGTAGAAATTTAACAGAATGAAAGCAATAGCAAAGTTTGTCGTCGTCGCCGACACATTTTCCATAACAAGTGGGATTTACAACACCTAAGAACTTAAACAAAAAAACTTGTTCATGGTTAAAACCAGCTTCGTAGAGAATAGATGAGGAACGAGGCGGACAGGAAGTGCATGTTTACAATCAGCCATACTGTAGTTTCATTTCGTAGTTTATCGATGCCATCTACACAAGTGATAATTATAACCAAAATAATTGCTAGCATGAGATAAGATATGGTGCTTTAATTACGTTTTAGATAGCACCAGAACGATATGACCACTAGGGTTTATTGACCGTGAAATATTTCAACGAGTCTGGCAAGGGAAATGCAACCCTCTAGAGCTAAAGACACCACTGGAGTGTAGTTATAACAAAATGCAAGTGCCCCTGGTCGTCAGGTAGGCTCATATCCCTCACTCACACAAAGACGAGGTTTAAGAAGGACAGTATTCCTTCCGGCACTTTGTGCACTTCTAGTGGTGCTTCCTTGATCATACTCTATTTTTTTAAATTTGATAATACACCGAAGAGAGTTTAGCATAAATTAATTCTGCACATCATTATGAGAAAATTGATACCAAACCATATACAATTTATTATTCATGGGGGGCTTACATGAAATTTTTAAATCCTTAAGGAAGACACTGTACTTAATACGTTAAAGTTCTTAATAACTACTAAAGTAAATAATGGGTTGTTTGTAGGGATGGTCGATCCAGTGACTTTAACGGATCAATGATTTTCGTGACCACGCCAGACTTGGATCAGTGACTTTTACCGGTGACAAGGGATACTGAAAGACCTCTATATGTGCCAATCCAGGCAGACATACCATACTGGTGAAATGATTCCACACCTGGTTCTTTTTGAAGGTTCATTTTATTTAAGAACAATTAAGAACAAACTACCGAGTGGGAAATAGCGCCTACTGTACACAACACTGTCACTATCTTGAAACCTGATACAAAGCGACCAGTAAATGAATAGAACCAGTGACAGCGACAAATCAACCAATGACAGCCGTGGTAAAATATCAATTACCTTTCAGTCGTGATAGCGACATTTTGCTCAATCACAACAGTGACCACCTCCTTCTTTCAGTCGAACGACACTGCACGATAATCGACGCCGTGAACCAATGAGAGCAGGGTCAGTCACGGCGACAAATCAACCAATGACAGCCGTGGTAAAATTTCAGTAACCTTTCTGTCGTGATAGCGACATTTTGCCCAATCACAACAGAGACAACCTCCCCCCCCCCCGTTTCAGTCGAACGACACTGCACGATAATCGACGCCGTGAACCGATGAAAGCAGAGTCAGTGACAGCGACAAATCAACCAATGACTGCCGTTTCATCCAGTGACGGCGACTTTTTGCCTAATGACAACTTCTCATCGATCCCTTGTCACTCACTGGAACTGGCAACCACCAGCGACAAGTCCCCGTGACAGGAAATATCGACCATCCTTAGTTGTTTCGTATAATTTTCCTTGTAATTTTAAGTAAAATCAATATTTATTAACTATTTTTAGTTAAAATTACAACTTAAAAAGTTAGAGCTTGGTTAGAAGATATCACTAAATGACCAAAGTAGTGGGAATACGGTTGGTCTCGCGTCTGTCCTAATCATGGGCGCTCGTAAGGGTGTGCGGGCGTGCGTGCGAGAGAAACTGACCTGGCGTCCAAGGGCATTCGCGAACGTGCCTCGGAAAGTCTACTCCTAGCCCTACTCTATTCCTTGTGCCAGGGAATCATTGTGACCTTTCCTTGATCCTATCTAATACCTTCTACCTCAAGTTATCCTTTCCTTGCGAGGGGTGTAACGAATAGACCACCCTAAGACCTCGATATAGGCTAGTTTTATTTTTAATACTCGATCCTGCACGCGATATGCTATACAAGCATCTTAATGCTGGAAAAGAGGGTTGTTGTCATCTGTCCCACCAATAATAGACATATTGCATAATCGCCTTATATATATATATATATATATATATATATATATATATATATATATATATATAATTTCGTACGTGAGAGAAAATTGTGGGAGCTTGAAAGGTCGTACAAAGCTGGGAGATGGCTCAAACTAAATGTATTGGCACGAAGGAGCGGGGAAATTATAGTTTTTTTAAATTTACAACATTTATAGGGGTTTGAGGAAATTAGAGGAAATTATAACCAAAAATCTCCATAAGAAATACATTGAATGAAAAACAGCTGTACAAATATTACATTAAAAACAGCTGAGTACAATTGTTTAATAGTATTAAAGATTAATTAGATATATGAACTTAGGATCGGGTTTAGTTAATAAAAAAATATAGTATCTGAGGAAATTTTGTTATGAAAAATTTGAATTACATTAAAATAATTTGTATTAAGAATAAAATTATACAAAAGTTTAAAATTTGTTTCAATATAGATAGTGGCATTTACCCCCTACAAGCCCCTAGTATGTATGTATTACTTAGCAACACTGTATTCCTGTATTCACCTATCACCTACACTTTAAAGTATTAAAGAAGAATCTTACTTGGTATATTTGCGATACAGAATCATACTTGAGTTCAAAAGTTTTTGTTTCAAAACTATTATTATAGGATACATATTAGTTGTCAGCTTTATGGTTAAATGTTTTGCTATATAATAACCTAAATGTTTGTTTACCGACTTCGAAAAAAACTGTTTTATTGCATTTAGTTCGCGCCAACAGCTGATTGACTGCGTACAATTAATCATTATTATCACTTTAGTAAGTAGCCTTGATATGCGAGACATTTAATTTCCGTATTGCATTTATCTCCTTATAGATAACTACAGTGTTACTAAGTGATATCCAATGATAACTTTAAACTAGGTTAGTTGATCTAGGAGCAACATTAATTAAAAAATATATAATACTATAGGTCTGGTTTAGTTTTGAGAAAAAAATCATTTTTTTTTTTTTAAATCAAGCACGATTAAACTCTAGTGAAATATTCCTGAACGCTGATTAGACAGTTTCATTAGGGTGGAGACACACTTGGCGTTTTTCGTCCGTTCGTTTGTTTTTACCGTCGCCGCTCTAACATAACGTCGTGATTACAGCTCGGGCGGTAAAATATACGCCGCCGTCTAATCGTCACACCGACTTCTTGTTTCAGTGCCTTGTTTATCTGTTGGTGTAATGTAAAATGTTATGGTTTGATTTAGAAATATGTTTTGCATTTATTGGTAGTAAATTTACAATTGCGAATAAAAAAATATATACGAATGGTGCTTATGGTAGTGCCGGCAGAAGTTGAAAAAAATCAAAATAATCAGTAAGTGAGGTAAAATGTTTGAATTTATTCTATTACATGAAGTACATGAAATTATTATTATGAAGTTATTATTTTAATGTAATAACTAATTTCAATTATTAACAATTTAATTATCTATCTATCTATACATATGTACACACACACACACACACAAACACACACGCACACATACACAATTGGGTTTATATCATGTGTACACTTTTTGTGAAATTAATATTTAAGTCTCAAATAAACCCTTCCATAAGGTTTTTGGCCAATCGTGGTTATCATTTCCAAATAACAGCAAATGTTTATCGTTTATATATGCTATATACACATCTCGGTATACTTATCTTGGTATAATATATATACATAACGCTTAGCCTATAAATGTATAAGACATTTTACAAATCATTCCTTGAAATGTTTAGCAAACCAAACGACAAATTTCAAAAGTGTGGTTTAAATTGTAAGCTCACATGCTACAAGCATACATTAAAATAGAAGCATACAACATTATAGTTGCCTTGTGATGGCAAAATCTCTTCGCACACCTGTCGCGCTATGAGTATTACAGGTGTCGGCAGGTACATATAGCGCGGCGTTGCCACATCGGTAAGTCGCTATAGTTGCTTCAGTAACCGAACCACAGAGGTGAAAGAGAAACATGGCAACGCTGTTAAGCTGGCTGTCAAATGTTTATTAGGTGGAAGCTGTTTGAAAAAACACGTTTTTAATTTTTATTCTAGCGTAAAATAGCAAAGAACTTTTATAACATGTTCGCTAGACAGTTTCAAAAGTATTGTAGATATAGAGATAAGGTGGCAACATTTTCGCTAGACAGTTTCAAAAGTATTGTGGATATAGAGATAAGGTGGCAACATTTTCGCTAGACAGTTTCAAAAGTATTGTAGATATAGAGATAAGGTGGCAACATTTTCGCTAGACAGTTTCAAAAGTATTGTGGGTATAGAGATAAGGTGGCAACATTTTCGCTAGACAGTTTCAAAAGTATTGTGGGTATAGAGATAAGGTGGCAACATTTTCGCTAGACAGTTTCAATAGTATTGTGGGTATAGAGATAAGGTGGCAACATTTTCGCTAGACAGTTTCAATAGTATTGTGGGTATAGAGATAAGGTGGCAACATTTTCGCTAGACAGTTTCAATAGTATTGTGGGTATAGAGATAAGGTGGCAAACGTAACTTGTCACAACCATGACTCAGAAATTGATTGACAATTTTATTAATAACAGACTGAGATGTATTCAAGAACGAGAATAATATTTTAAGTCAAAAAAATCTCTAACAAGAAGTGAAAAAAACATTTAAGTTTACATTTGTCAGAATTTAAAAAATATACAATATTAAAACTGACATAATAGAATTAGGAAAACTAAATGGCAAACGTACAAAAGGACAGGACAGATAAATTTTGTTAATAATAAATTATTTTGCTATGTTTGTACATTATTGCAACCGATTATAGTTCCTTCTTCCAATACTTTAAGAGGTTAATAAACATTTCTTTTTAAACAGTTTTCCTAAATCATTAGAGCTCTAAGATTGCTGCCGTTTTACATATTCATTAAAAGAATATATGCATTAAAAGTATTCTTGTTTTTGAAATGTTTTTAATTTATTAACTATATGACAAGAAAACATATACAAACACTATATTTATTGCCTATAATATGCATTTCCCATGCTTGATACTCTGCTCGATGGACTGTTTGTGTATCGAATCATCTTGACCTACATTTGCCACTAATTAAATAAACCAGAATAGACCAGGACTATTAATTTAACTTTCCTTGGCCACACAGGATGCACTGTATTCTACAAGGAATATCAGGGCATCGCCTTTGTAATCCGAGCACATATTTTACTAAATGTTGCTTCAACTGACGCATTTAATTCTATTACTAATCCTTTCAGTCTTATAAGTATATAACCTACAAAAATGATGCATTTACGGAAAAACAAACACACTTAAAAACAGAAGCGTTTTCAAATGCAGTAAATAAATCTAGGGAGATATACCATTCCGTATTAGAACAACAGGGCGACATTATTTCAGTATAAATAACTAAGGTTATTAAACTAAGTAGACATGCTCAAAGTCAGTCGTAGAGATGTCCATAAATACTTTCAAACAAATGTTTTTTTTTTTCTAAACAAACAAAATCTTTACAAGTCTTGTAGATTCTCGAAAACTGATATTTTTATATAAAGCCATTTGGTATTTATAAGAGTAGGCGAGAATTCAAAATTGCTTTTGAACACTTCGGGAAGTTTCAAAAATATTTTTTTAATATATAAAAGCCTTTATGCCATTACGAATTTATTTATTTTTGTTATATCTGCAAATATGTTTTGAAAAATCTAAAAAACTAAAATTTTTAAAGCTTTTAGAAATTGATAACCGTAAAATAAGATACAATCGAAAATAATTTAAAACCCTAGGAAACGTAATAAAACCTTCAAAAATATTTAGTTTCTTTTCGCATTTCCTTCAAAACAAGTTATTCCCCTAAACTAAGAATAAATTTTTAATTCATCATTTGTTCAGGTCAAGGGCTTCCTTTACATCACTAGTTTTTTTTTTAATATAATTAATTTTACGACGTTATATTTTTTCCAAAACAATCTGTAAGCGTAAAATAAGATGCAAATGAAAATACGGTGTTTTAAAACCCTTGGGGACTGAGAATAAAACCTTCCAAAAATATTTGATGGCTTTTTTATTTCCTTTGAAAAATGTTATCCTCCGTCATTTACCAATGATTTTTTTTCTTCGCCACTTATTCGGGGCAAATGCTACATTCAACTTGTTTGCAAGCGGGAAGAAATAAATGTTTATATTTTAAATGCAGGCATGAATGATCTCTGCGGACGCCACGTGCCGTCACAAATCATTGCAGAGTCTGACAGGAACCAGATCCCGGTAGCGGTTCTTGGAAAAACAAAGTTATACTTTTACTTACGTAACAAGTTCAAGACTATCTTGAGTGGAAAATTCATTCTCGATTCTCGGCTCGAGAAATACATATTTCTCTACAATTTTATAGAACACTACCCAGAATATTTCAACATTTACAAACGCCTAATTCTTAAATGACACTTGGTAATTTTTATGAATTTCTTAGTCTTTTTATGGCATAAATTGTTTTTATAAGTTTTAATTTATAACTACATGTTCCCAAATTTATCTCAATGTTTCATTAATTATTTATTAATTTCTCTCAGTTTTATAAATTTTAAAACTAAAAAAAAATTGTAGAAAAATCTACAAAAATTAAAAAATCTTTTATTTAACTAAATCATAAAACATTTTAAAAATTGGCTCCATATTGTTAACAGTGTTATCGTTGAACAATATACTGGTGTAAAAAATTTCTGAATAGCCTTTATTTACAAACTATCTGTACTGGTACAAGTTTTATTACAAAGTTGTGGAAATTATTGAGAATTTGATACTAATTATTCTGTTTATGTATATTTTAATCCTCTTTCCGATCATTTTCTTTGCTAGTACAACCAAACTGCTTCTCCACGAATGTTTCACTATTACGCTTAAATACATTTTACTAACTTCCGGTGTTTAAACAGTCCCTTAGCATGTGCTTCCATTGCAGGGAAATGAGAAAAACATTCTGCACATAGATTAGCCACACTACTAACAACAACGTAATCTCTAGTGTTACAAAATATGTTAACCCTACAATTGTAGGTAAATTTCCTTTCTTTTCTTGTAATCTGCACGCAGGACATGTCACCCACACGTCTGCAACCACGTGCGAGTAGGCAGTCAGCATTGATTTATTGCTCCAGCTTTGCACAGCCTCCGAGTAATGCAGCAACTTTTGCGGAACTCTAATTGTAAATAAGATTCAACGTTCGCCATGAATATCTGTTACTCTGCGAGTAAAATCTTACATATATCTCCATGGGCGCCCATGTATAATTTTATAGGGGGGCCAAATATGATACCTGGGGGGGGATGGGATTCCCTCTATGAGAAGGGGGTTCCGGGGAAATTTTGAAAAATTAGGGTTAAAATGGTGAGTTTTAAGGCACTTTAGAAAATTCGAAACTTCTAATTTTTACAGGTTTTTTTGTATCGATTAATTAATTTTTTTATAGAATGTGTGAATCTTTATTCCTTAAAATACTAAAAAATATAATAAAAAGCTCTTAGATAAAAGGAAACGCCCCTATAGTATGGCTATATTAGTAGAATATGAATGTATGGGTAAATGGGTTGAAATAATATTGGAGTGTATAAAGTTAAATTATAGTACTATGCAAATCTTGTATTAGATCAATTATTATTATACCTACTTTATAAAAGGTTTGTTTGTTCCCTTGTTTTGTTTTATGTTATGAATAAAGAAGTTGCAAAGTAAAAGTTTTTCACTGGCATAGGCATTAGTATGAGTCCTATAGTAGAACAGAAGGGTGGTAGTGTAGGGTGTAGGGTACATCTCTTAAACTTAAACAAACAAGAAAAACAATAAGTTGAAAATATATAAGTAAGTATAATAAATAAGTAAGACAAAATATATAAGTTGAACAAACAAGAACTGTTCCGGTTGAAACAAACCTGTATCACGAAACTATTCAAGTAATCAAATAGAGAATATAATAACAGAAGTTGTTTAAACGTACTTGACGTTTGGCGTTTGTTATGTTTCGTTATTAGAAAATGTTTTCCCTTACCAATTAGGCATAATTTATCAATTTTGTAAATCGTAACACGGTACCGTACACTATATTCAATATATAACCTCCCTGCTTCCTACTTGCACCCAATACAGTACTACAATGTCGAACGCAGATGACATGCAACAGAGAAGAAATGCAGCGTCAGTCGGAAGGGCCTAGGTTGTCCTTGCTGTCACACTTTCCTTGGATAGCTGGCTCGCTGTCTCAGCGTCTAGGATATTAGTCGTGTCCTGTTTAACTGTTTTCCTTTAATTGACGCAACCGTTAACTGGTCCACATTGACATAATCACATAATATGGATATTCGATAGTTTCTGACTTAAAACCTACTTCGTTCAGTCAAGGTGTTAATATAGCAGAATCGCATAAATATACCATTTATATTGTTAATACTGTGAACATTTATTATAATTAAAATATAGTTCTTCCACATCAGCTGAAAATAAAAAAAGAAATATTTGTACGAAAGTCTTAATAATTTTAATTCGTATTTTTCTGGGAGCTAGGGGGGACCACAGCCCCACCCTGCCCGTGTGTATGGGCGCCCATGTATATCTCTGCTGTGTAGAATTCTCTTCATCATACTCGATCTTTACCCATAAAAATGTTAAGTAAGTTTGTGTCATTAAAAAACTCAAAACGTTCTGCACAGATTGAGCTCAAATTTTGACAACACATACAAACAGCTTCAAAGATTATTTTTATCTATGTTTCGTGTCAGTGACATAACCGAGAGCGCGAATAAACAGTTTTTGTTTAACAATCAGCTGTGTACCAGCAACCGCAACGAGAAGGTCACTACACTAGCTAACGACAACCAGTTTCCTGTTCCCCACTACAGTGTTTATTAACAGAATCAAACGCATCTACTTGCATTCCATTCAGATTATTAGGCTATACAATCTGAATTAAATATTCACTTTAATCGATCTATATCGAATATTCACTTTAATCGATCTCTATCGAATATTCACTTTAATCGATCTCTATCGAATATTCACTTTAATCGATCTCTATCGAATATTCACTTTAATCGATCTCTATCGAATATTCACTTTAATCGATCTCTATCGAATATTCACTTTAATCGATCTCTATCGAATATTCACTTTAATCGATCTCTATCGAATATTCACTTTAATCGATCTCTATCGAATATTCACTTTAATCGATCTCTATCGAATATTCACTTTAATCGATCTCTATCGAATATTCACTTTAATCGATCTCTATCGAATATTCACTTTAATCGATCTCTATCGAATATTCACTTTAATCGATCTCTATCGAATATTCACTTTAATCGATCTCTATCGAATATTCACTTTAATCGATCTCTATCGAATATTCACTTTAATCGATCTCTATCGAATATTCACTTTAATCGATCTCTATCGAATATTCACTTTAATCGATCTCTATCGAATATTCACTTTAATCGATCTCTATCGAATATTCACTTTAATCGATCTCTATCGAATATTCACTTTAATCGATCTCTATCGAATATTCACTTTAATCGATCTCTATCGAATATTCACTTTAATCGATCTCTATCGAATATTCACTTTAATCGATCTCTATCGAATATTCACTTTAATCGATCTCTATCGAATATTCACTTTAATCGATCTCTATCGAATATTCACTTTAATCGATCTCTATCGAATATTCACTTTAATCGATCTCTATCGAATATTCACTTTAATCGATCTCTATCGAATATTCACTTTAATCGATCTCTATCGAATATTCACTTTAATCGATCTCTATCGAATATTCACTTTAATCGATCTCTATCGAATATTCACTTTAATCGATCTCTATCGAATATTCACTTTAATCGATCTCTACCGAATATTCACTTTAATCGATCTCTACCGAATATTCACTTTAATCGATCTCTATCGAATATTCACTTTAATCGATCTCTATCGAATATTCACTTTAATCGATCTCTATCGAATATTCACTTTAATCGATCTCTATCGAATATTCACTTTAATCGATCTCTATCGAATATTCACTTTAATCGATCTCTATCGAATATTCACTTTAATCGATCTCTATCGAATATTCACTTTAATCGATCTCTATCGAATATTCACTTTAATCGATCTCTATCGAATATTCACTTTAATCGATCTCTATCGAATATTCACTTTAATCGATCTCTATCGAATATTCACTTTAATCGATCTCTATCGAATATTCACTTTAATCGATCTCTATCGAATATTCACTTTAATCGATCTCTATCGAATATTCACTTTAATCGATCTCTATCGAATATTCACTTTAATCGATCTCTATCGAATATTCACTTTAATCGATCTCTATCGAATATTCACTTTAATCGATCTCTATCGAATATTCACTTTAATCGAAATATTCACTTGTGTGATCATGTGATTGAGTTGCGCAGGTTATTTGGGAATGTCAGCACCCACCCGAGCTGTGAATGCTTCATATAATGTGCATTTGCGGCGTGAACAGAGTTACAACACCGGTGGCAGTCTTTTCTCCAATCAAGCCTTCCAAAACGAACAAGTGAACTTAAGGCCATTTATGATCGCATACTGGAAATGATAAATGACAGAATTGGGCGAAACGTCTTGGTTCCATCAGGGGGAACGGAGAAAACAATTCTTATCAGATTGATTCCGGCAACGGTTCTTTAAAACCTTAGCTCTACCTTAGCCCCTGAAGTATTGCAAAATCAAACTTCTATGAAACCTATGCTCATTTCTCATCCATAAAGTCGCAATGTGCCACAGCAAGGCGAGGCAGGGCACAGCTTTTTACATTATATAAATCTTAAGTTAAGTACAAGCAAATATGTTTTTTATCTGATAACAGAACAGTGGAATATATATGCAACACTTCTAAAACTAAACGCCTTTTAGGTCCATGCAAACACCATCCCACCATTGTGCACAATGTTTCAATACATTTTAAAAATTAACCACGCTAATAAGGAAAAAGGAAAATTAACCACGCTAATAAGGAAAAAGGAAAATTAACCACGCTAATAAGGAAAAAGGAAAATTAACCACGCTAATAAGGAAAAAGGAAAATTAACCACGCTAATAAGGAAAAAGGAAAATTAACCACGCTAAAAAGGAAAAAGGAAAATTAACCACGCTAATAAGGAAAAAGGAAAATTAACCACGCTAATAAGGAAAAAGGAAAATTAACCACGCTAATAAGAAAAAAGGAAAATTAACCACGCTAATAAGGAAAAAGGAAAATTAACCACGCTAATAAGGAAAAAGGAAAATTAACCACGCTAATAAGGAAAAAGGAAAATTAACCACACTAATAAGGGAAAAGGAAAATTAACCACGCTAATAAGGAAAAAGGAAAATTAACCACGCTAATAAGGAAAAAGGAAAATTAACCACGCTAAAAAGGAAAAAGGAAAAATAACCACACTAATAAGGAAAAAGGAAAATTAACCACGCTAATAAGAAAAAAGGAAAATTAACCACGCTAATAAGGAAAAAGGAAAAGTAACCACGCTAATAAGGAAAAAGGAAAATTAACCACACTAATAAGGAAAAAGGAAAATTAACCACGCTAATAAGGAAAAAGGAAAATTAACCACGCTAATAAGGAAAAAGGAAAATTAACCTCGCTAATAAGGAAAAAGGAAAATTAACCACACTAATAAGGAAAAAGGAAAATTAACCACGCTAATAAGGAAAAAGGAAAATTAACCACGCTAATAAGGAAAAAGGAAAAAATTAACCACGCTAAAAAGGGAAAAGGAAAATTAACCACACTAATAAGGAAAAAGGAAAATTAACCACGCTAATAAGGAAAAAGGAAAATTAACCACGCTAAAAACGAAAAAGGAAAATTAACCACGCTAATAAGGAAAAAGGAAAATTAACCACACTAATAAGGAAAAAGGAAAATTAAATGGAAGTCACATATTAGACGTGTAGTTGGATCCGCGAGCGATACTAAGTATCGATCACTTCAGTTCACTCGCAGTGAACTATAACAACAATGTAATCTCAAGTGCATAAGTATTGCGCCATTTCTACTCTTTTAACAACTGTTTTTACTTCCAAAGTTAAAATTGAAAATTACTTTTGCTTTAAATTATTCTAACGATGAAACTTTTTTTCCTAAAACTGTTAAACCTTTATAGTCTATATTATTAATAATAATCTAACATATATGGCCTATTCTAGAATTAAAAAAACGTATCCTTTTATTATAAAATTTCTTGTTATAATTCTTTCTTCTGAGCTTGGTCTGAGATTAGAAATAACAAGCTTTCACTTTGGATGTGATTTTTTTAAACTCTACACAGTCATATTTCCAAAACTGCTTTAATTAATTGCAAGAAATTTGTTCCTTTTTGGTCTTTACAGATGACGAAATAGGAAAACATTTTGTTGTTATATTATGGTCAACTATATCGCTAAATCTAAGATATCAAGGTTAGTTATATCTAAAATTTGTATGGAGGTTTAAATTGATTGAAAATATTGCTGTATTTCCTTAAAATATTAGAATTAAATTTTTATGAAAAATTTTATCATTTAACACCGAAATGGATTAATATATAGTATAAAAACACTAACGACAAGAAACAATAATGACCAGGCGGGAGAAGGAGGCGGAGCGTAAAGCTGTAAGGGGAAAAGGGGCGGGGCCTAATGTAACGAATACGTTGAATACGAAGCAGTGACATGTTGTAATGTTTACATGAAGGTGGCGTGAATCCTTACGAATATTCTAAGCTCCTTAGGACTGTGTGCTGTATTGTGTGTAACAAATATGTATCAGTAGACAGATCCTGTCTATTTTACTTTTTACGTACATCCATGCGTGTTAAAGCAACAACTAGGACCTAGCTAGCTATGACGTCACGACATTTTTTCACCCCGCAACACGGTTAATCTTGTTTCACTATCTTTTGACAATTTAAAAGTTTTTTTCGTTGAAACGAAGAATTAATGGTGACTTTTTGCGCCAAGGATACACCGTCAGGAAACTCGTAGATGCTTTGCTAGATGAGAACTGAACTTATTCCAAAAGGTCAGAGCCAGAATCATGAAATAGGGAACGCTACAGATTTATCTTTTGCTATCTTAATAAACAACTAATATAAATTCTCTTTTAAAGTCGATTCCTACTAAATCATCAAAGAAAATTTCATTTCAGCTTCTATTCATTTTAGAATTACAATTATTATAAACATGTATTTACATATCAGAATAACAATATTTTGTTGAAATAAAAATCAAATTTTCTTGTAATTTTCTATTTCCTTTTCTATGTATGGTGATGGACAATTATTTTTGTTTGTTACTATTTACACCCTTTTTCACCGCTTGCATTATGTTGTAATTTCTTTTCGCTCTCCTATCGCATTGTCCGTTTGTGAAGCAAGGGTCGATACCGTAAATCCAGTTTGTTTATTTATTTTATTCTTGTCATTCATTTTTATTCCTTGAGCGTAATTTATGATATTGTGTGGTAAGCATGTCAACAATTTAATGTTTTATTACGATTGAAAATTTTTACAAGATATATATATATATATATATATATATATATATATATATATATATATATATATATATATATATATATATATATAATGAATAGTTACTATCTGGAGTACATCCGTTCATTCTGCAGTCCGTAAATTCGCAGTTTCGACGTTTCGCTAGAATCTCATCCAGCATTGACGAGGTGAACCCAACAACAGTAGACTCGCTCTTCTACTGTTGGAACTGCGAATTTATGCACTGCAGAATGAACGGATGTACTCCAGATAGTACCTATTCATCATATATATATATATATATATATATATATATGGAGAGTGTGAGCTAACAGAACATATTTAAATTTTAAAAATGAGCAAAAGATGACCACATGAAACTGTTTTAAAATAAACTGAATAGTAAATACAAGACTGAAAAACGAATTATAGAGGTCATTCCATTTCTGAATACAGTACAGTTTTACCAGCGAACACAACAATATTGACGAAACATCAGCTGTTGATTACGCAATCGTTTCTGTAAAAACAAATCGTTACGTGACCCAATCACAGATACACACGTGCAAACAAGATCCAAGTCTGCTTATTTGTTCTAAGCTTATTTATTTGAGTTTATTTTCACTGCGGGCAGGTTGTAATCAAAACCTTACAAAATGAGGACTATCTATTTGTAAGTTAGTCTGTAAAATTATTTACTTAAACAAATT
>JBAIZL010000143.1:215000-217500 GCA_036971475.1 Prosapia bicincta
CAGTAGATATTTGAAAGAACCGATAACATTTTAGGATTACTGGTTTGAAAAAGCTGACCAACTAGCCAAGCGGGGAACAACCCTCTCCCAGCCCGGGCATCTGGGTTCACCAAGGTCTTCCAAGTTCCTATAAAAGATGACCACTAAGAAATGGAATCAAGTTCGATTGAGGGAACTCCCGGCAGGAAAACGGTGAGAAAGTCTTGTCTCGGGGGGACCAATCGACCATAACTTCCCCCGAGCTGTTCGCGTTGCAGCATTCAGATGCAGACTTGTAATGACTACCTAGATGCGCAACTCCACCGTATTCATGGGCTGCCGACCCCGGGGTGTCTGCTGTATGGTAGTAAACTCATGAATCCCGAACACCTTAAGGATTGCACGGCCCTGGACTGGGCCCAAGATTACAGCAGTTCCACCTTCAAGGAAGCACATCTCTACTGGTCAGCGCGTCGCCATATGGCTCAACAAGTGGGCGTTGGTTAGTAAGCAAGTACTATTCCATCTTCCCAGCGAGGCCTTTCCTAGATGTGGTTTGTCTGTTGATCATGGAATAAATTTGTTTTAGACTTCCTTCCTGTTATATAACTATTCCAACCTTATCGCCCCACAACGGAAATAAATCATAATCTAATCACTATTAAACTCCAATCAGTGTATTTCAGATGTGCTAAGCCTTCCTCCGTAACACAGGTTACTAGCGGATCCTAGACATAAGAAAAAATTAAAGTACACTTCCAAAAGAACAGACAGTACAAGTGAAAGCTCGCTAGAGCCAATTGAAGTTATTATTCTCAACGATAGAATCAATTGCGGATAAACTTTCTACAGCGTTGAAACTTGTAAAACCTTAAAAGTAAACTGATAGAAGCATTTACAGGCTGATAGTTCAAAAAGTACCTGTATATTCTAGTCTTTTATTGGCCTATCTCACTGAGAATCAGTGACAATAGGAACTAAACGCAAGCTTGACCTTGAAATGTCCGGCATCAATTTAAATCCTTACCACGCGCATGTGCAGGAGTAGGTTTATTCTGTAAATCAAATAACCACCACTACGGCCAAGGTTGGTATCTTTCTAACCCGGCCTTGTAAACACAAGATTTGTTGCAATTAAAACCTACAAATAATTTTAACTTCAAAGATTAAATAAATTTAAAAAGTTAGTGCCAAGCCGACAGATGTACATTTATAGCAACGTCTACAGAAATTGTGAATTAAGAAAAACATTTAATTTTGCGAAATGATAAATTCCTTTACATTTATTATCAGATGCGCCAAAGAATGTTTTCATTCAAAATTAGGATTAAACATACATAACTTATTACCGTTATACTGAACTATTTGTATTGAGATTTATTAAAATTAAAATAAATTAATATATTTATTAACTGATCAAAACTATTTAATAACAACCTTTTCCCTTAACATTGTTCACAAATAACGCAACATAACCTACGTGTTAAAACAGTTCCTTTACAACACAACGTATAACATAAAATCAGCTGATATATGAAACCATGTTATAATTTATTTCACTCTGAGGCGACTCACGATGTATCTTGATGGAATTTATTCTGACGCGAAATTGTATATTTATGTCCATACAATTGGTTTTTGTAGGCGTCGCTATAAAAGTTTCCACTTCAAAAAACAAATAAAAAAGCATTCATGTGTGTATATATACATAAACAATAATTTACTACCCGAAACTAACCAGATGTTCTTTGCATTCGAACAATACACAGGTCCAGATCAAACTCTTTCTCCTTTAATGTACCCATAATTTTCCAAACCTGTCTATAAATCACAAACGCAACGCTGACAGACCTTTGTCTTTGTTTCCCTTCCTAAAACGAGTGTTTGCCTTCTAGCTCTAAATGAAATCAGTCGAAAGTGTTTAGAGGGGTTTAAGACAAACAGGCTTCCGTATACATCATTTCCTCTGCACCCGAACCAGCTGTCTCCTGTCTATCAACAAGGGGTGATGTTATATCTGTTTTCTTATACCAATACTGGGCCACAATACTGTATTCACAGTCAAGCCACAGTCCCTACTCCAAAGCTAGGTCAGATAAGCTTAGGATGACCCAAATAGAATTTCTTGTTTGGATTATCGACACGGTACCATAAATTGTGTAGGCATTTGTACTTCTATGAAATATAACCCATTAGTTGGCAAATTTCTAAATAATACCTTAGTTTTTAATGACAGTGTTGACGTCTAAATTGCCCTACAAATTTACTACAGTTAATTCCATTTCAGAAAGTAGGGCAAGTTATAATGTTTTTATAATTTTTTACGCTACTATCCTTTTCAAACATATTCTACACACGTTAAATAGAGCAAAAAGTAAAATATAGGCCCAATAGAATAGTTAGGTAATTTTTTTCTAAGAGAATAAGTACATAACTAAGTATATTTTTTTGAACTTCCTAGTAAATAATACGATTTTTAGTTTGACTTGTGACATCTACATACTGTATGTTGTATAGATAT